>CM068348.1:17817585-17917585 GCA_034769755.1 Odontamblyopus lacepedii | reverse complement strand
ACATTAGCAGTGTATAGAGTGTATTTCTGATTAGTTTAAAGTTATCTTTACTGAAAAAAAAAACAGTGCTTTTATTTCAAAAATAAGGAAATTTCTAAGTGACCCCAAACTTTTGAACGGTAGTGTATATGTATATATATATATATATATATATATATATATATATATATATATATATATATATATATATGTATATATATATATGTATATATATGTATATATATGTATATATATATATAAACGCATTTCTCACCTTCCACGGTGGTTGGTCTCTCACCCTTATCATTTGGGGTCCTCTACCAGAGGCCTGGGAGCTTGAGAGTTCTGCGCAGTATCTTTGCTGTTCCCAGTACTGCGCTTTTCTGGACTGAGATGTCTGTTGTCCTTCCTGGGATCTGATGCAGCCACTCATCCAGTTTGGGGGTCACGGCCCCGAGTGCTCCGATCACCACAGGCACCACCGATGCTTTCACCTTCCAGGCTCTCTCCAGCTCTTCTTTGAGCCCCTGGTATTTCTCTAGTTTCTCGTGTTCCTTTTTCCTGACATTGCCATCGCTCGGTATTGCAATGTCCACCACCACGGCTTTGTTCTCTCGCTTATCCAGAACCACGATGTCTGGTTGGTTCACCATCACCATTCTGTCAGTCTGTATTTGGAAGTCCCACAGGATCTTGGCCCGCTCATTCTCCACAACCTTTGGAGGCGTTGCCCACCTTGATCCTTGGGTTTCCAGCCCGTACTCTGCACAAATGTTTCTGTACACTATGCCCGCTACTTGGTTATGTCGCTCCATGTACGCTTTCCCTGCCAGCATCTTACACCCTGCAGTTATGTGCTGGACTGTCTCAGGCACTTCTTTGCACAACCTACACCTTGGGTCTTGTCTGTTGTGGTAGATCTGGGCCTCTATTGCTCGGGTGCTCAAGGCCTGCTCCTGTGCAGCCAGGATGAGTGCCTCCGTGCTGTCCTTCAGACCAGCCCTCTCCAGCCATTGGTAGGATTTCTTGATATCAGTCACACTTCAGTTATGTTCTGGTGGTACGCCCCATGTAGGGGTTTGTCCTGCCATGATGGTCCCTCCAGCACCTCTTCCTCTGCGCCCCACTGTCTGAGACATTCTCTGAGCATGTCATCAGTCTGGGCCTTGTCACTGATGTACTTGTGGAGCTTGGATGTTTCATCCTGGACAGTGGTTCCCACACTTAATAGTCCTCGGCCTCCTTCCTTCCGGCTCGTGTACAGTCTCAGGGTGCTGGACTTGGGATGGAACCCTCCATGCAGGTCAGGAGCTTTCGTGTCTTAACATCCGTGGTCTGTATCTCCTCCTTTGGCCAACTTATGATTCCTGCTGGGTATCTGATCACTGGTAGGGCGTAGCTGTTTATTGCCTGCGCCTTGTTCTTGCCATTGAGCTGGCTTCTTAGGACCTGCCGTACTCTTTACAGGTATTTGGCTGTCGCCGCTTTCCTTGTTGCCTCGCCAAGGTTGCCATTTGCCTGTGGGATACCAAGGTACTTGTAGCTGTCCTCAATGTCTGTTATTGTTCCCTCTGGGAGTGAGACCCCCTCTGTGTGGACTACCTTCCCTCTCTTTGTCACCATCCTACTACATTTCTCGAGCCCGAATGACATTCCAATGTCTGTGCTGTAGATCCTGGTGGTGTGGATCAGTGAGTCGATGTCTCGCTCGCTCTAGGCGAACAGCTTGATGTCATCCATGTAGAGGAGGTGACTGATGGTGGCCCCGTTTCTGAGTTGGTATCCATAGCCATAGCCAGCTGAGGGGGTTCAGACCTATGCAGAACAGCAGTTCAGACCTATGCAGAACAGCAGTGGGGACAGTGCGTCTCCTTGGTGTATGCCACATTTGATGGTCACTTGTGCAAGTGGCTTGCCATTGGCTTCAAGGGTGGTTTTCCACAACCGCATCGAGTTTGCAATGAACGCCCTTAGAGTCCTTTTGATATTGTACGGCTCCAGGCACTCAGTGATCCATGAGTCATAGGCTTTCTTGTAATCAATCCAGGCAGTGCACAGGTTGGTCTGACAGGTTCTGCAGTCACGAGCGACTGTTCGGTCAACCAGGAGTTGGTGTTTGACTCCCCTGGTGTTTTTTTGCCGATGCCCTTCTGTGCTGCACTCATGTATTGATCCATGTGCCATGTGCTTATCTTAGCCGCGATGAGGCCTGACATGAGCTTCCATGTTGTGGAGAGACAGGTTATTGGCCGATAGTTGGATGGGACTGTACCCTTTGGGTTAGCCATTCAGGGTGAGTCCCATCCCTTAGCAGCTGGTTCATTTTCTTTAGCCAGTATGCGTGGATCATGTCAGGGCCTGGTGCTGGCCAACTTTTCATGCCTGAGACTCTTTCCTGGATGTCTGCCACTGAGATGGTAACTGGATTCTGTTCAGGGAGGTTGCTGTGGTCTGCTCTCAGAGCCTCCAGCCACTGTGCATCGGTGTTATGTGACCTCTCAGTACCTCTCAGTCTCCAGCCTTGGTGGGTCTGCTCTGCTGTTATTACCCTGCCATTGAGCGTACACTTTCGCAGGTTGTGTTGCGAACAGGCGGTTTATTCATCTGGCTTCATTCTCTTTAGGCGGCTGGCCAAGGCTTGGAGCCTTTGTTTGGCAGTTTCGAGTGCTTCAGGTATGGGCATCTGGCTGTACCTCTTGGGTACTCGCTTTTTCATCGCACCTTTCTGGGCCTCTGACAGTTGGCTCACTTCTCGACGCACTTCCTTGATTTTAGCCTCTAACCATCTTTTCCATGGTGCTCCCATGATTGCTCTTATAGCCCAACACCTCTAGGATCACTGCTGCTAAAGTGTAGATCAGCTCATTGGTTTCAGTGATGGTTGTGGTAGGGATCGCTCTGAGTGCTGCATTCACATCCTCTAGCAGACTTTCAGATGGTACTTGCCTGTGTAACTGCCGTCGGGGTTGCCTTGTGTTCATCCGGGCCATGATCTTATCTTTCAGGTCAGTCGCTGCCTCGCTCAGCGTGATACTTATTGGGGCTTCCTTCCCAATCTCTGGTTGGGGAGTTAGTGTTAACTCCCCTCTGAGTTGGCGTCCTGGCTCCCCCTTGCCGTAGCATTTGTGTTGTACCTCGTCAATCTCTAGTTGTGATAGCAGTTGCCGTTCGTGGATGTTGGAACACTGAGCTACTAGTTGTTTGGCCGTTAGCTTGGACTGTGGGTATCGTAGTAACCATTTCTCCCACATCCTGTTCATGTAACCCCTCTGACTAGGGTTACTGGAGTAGTAGCATTCCAACAGAGCCTGGTTATCGCATCTCACCCATTTCCATCTTGTTCCAGTAGCCCATTTTTCATCAAGGTGTCCTGGTTCCTCGACACCTGACGCAGACCTTGTTTGGCCGGGCGACATCTGAGCCGGCATCTCGTAAGTTTTATCACCTCTCATCATTGTATGAGGTGGGCAAGGCCAAGATCCTGTGGGACTTCCAAATACAGACTGACAGAATGGTGATGGCGAACCAACCAGACATCGTGGTTCTGGATAAGCGAGAGAACAAAGCCGTGGTGGTGGACATTGCAATACCGAGCGATGGCAATGTCAGGAAAAAGGAACACGAGAAACTAGAGAAATACCAGGGGCTCAAGGAAGAGCTGGAGAGGGCCTGGAAGGTGAAAGCATCGGTGGTGCCTGTGGTGATCGGAGACTCGGGGCCGTGACCCCCAAACTGGATGAGTGGTTGCATCAGATCCCAGGAAGGACAACAGACATCTCAGTCCAGAAAAGTGCAGTACTGGGAACAGCAAAGATACTGCGCAGAACTCTCAAGCTCCCAGGCCTCTGGCAGAACCCGAGCTGATGAGGGTGAGAGACCAACCACTGTGGAAGGTGAGAAATGCGTTTTATATATATACACACACACAATACACAATATACTACAGTAAGCAGATATGTCATATGTTATCGCTATATATAGAATATTCTGCATCATTCAATTTGACTATCTTGCATTCAGTACCAGGAGTTCCCTCTCCACAGATCTGGCCTGTAATTTGACTTAGATTTAGACGAACTAAATCCACAAGGGAAATGACACAGTGGCCTGCACATCACAATAAATATAATAACAGAAGAGAAATGGTGGATTCGGTCATGTCTTCAGCTTGTTTCCATGGAGTTAAATAAGTGAAATATCATATTGTGGAAAATAAAAATAGAGCAATTGTATGGAAGAATAATTTTTTCCATCGGATTTTGAATTTTAAATACTGCTGAATTTCTCACTTTGAATTTTTTTACTCTGAAAAATGTTTGAATTATTTTTATTCTGAATTTTAGTTGCTGAAATTTTAAGTATACTTTTTCAATATGTTTCAAATTCAAAATAAAAATATCACCTTTTAAATATTCAGCACAGATATTTTCAAGCCCTCAAATTCAACAGTCAAAATTCAGAGTGTAATTATTCCTCTGACTCTGACTTGGACCTTGGATATAACGTCACATCAGTTCAGTTGTTTTATTATATTTTGAGTGTCGCTGCTTTAGCACTGGGTGAGTACCAGGTGCTCCAAAATAAGTCTGTGCTTCAACAACACAACCTAGAGGAAGAATTCAGTGTAAATAGTATATTTCAATATTTTAGTGAAGTGAAAGCGTTGGTGGCGCCTGATAGTCAATTATTTTGGCACGTTAACTAACAGGAAATGGGCTAAAAACATGAGCCACTACCATACCCATAGGCTGTGATACAAGTGACTGAAAATGCTATTTAAACCACCAAAGCGTCCAAACACAATGAAAACAGTTCATGTTACAGGTGACAGCCATCTTGGATTCTGTCTGGGAAACCTTGCCCGGTCTCCTCCGAGCTCTTCCGAGTTCCACTGTCCGAGGAAAAAGGGCGTGATTGTGTGTGTCACTAGGCAATGTCCTTGGAGCTCTAAGTCGGAAGGATAATCGAATGCACCAATAAATTCACAGCAAAGATCCAAGATGCCAAGGCAGAAGTAAACGATTCTGTGTGAGTGAGGAGGACAGAGGCTGTTTCCTATAGACCCTTTTAGGAATGAAGTGATAAAAAAAATTTGCGTGCACATTTTGGCAACAGAAGTGCTATTGTTCCACATTCTGATTCATTCAGACTGAACACAGACAGAAGAAGACGGAGATAAAAACATTTCCAGCACCAAAACCTCTGGTTGTTATGTGTGTGGTTGTCAGAATCAATATTCTACCGGCGGACTAAAGTTTTAAAGTTTTGCTCACCAATCGCACAAGGATCTGGCAGTCGGACACCATGTGTCAAAGTCGCTTGTTGAGGAAATATTTGCGATCTTTTGACAATAATCCTTTTGCAGAGCTTGACAAGCTGCTAAGTTCTGCTGTACTTCTGTTGCCAAAATGTGTGCGCAACTGTGGCTACATCATCACTGTTTACTGACACTAAAAGAGTCTGTTGGCCGTTCTCATCTGTGGGCGGAGTTTACACTTAAGAAATAAAAGAGACAAGGTTTTGATGAGGCTAATTCTGACTAATCAGATCGCTTCACTGCAGCATTTCCTGATTGTTACTAAGTTAGATCGGATCAGTTTGGATCGATTGCTTCCGCCTTGGCATCTTGGATCTAAAAGTATACTTAAAATTTCAGTAACTAAAATTCAGAATAAAAATCATTCAAACATGTTTTTTCAGAGTTGAAAAATTCAAAGTGAGAAATTCAGTGGTATTTAAAATTATAAATCTGATGGAACAAATTATCTTCCATAAATAACATTCGCACTGAGATGAGGAAAAGTGACACAGTGTCTTTTTCTTTTTTTTTTTTTTTTTACGTTACCTGAACTGACACCCATGAGCTCACTGTCACCATGGCATCGGAGCTTATTGGATTTGACGAGATCAGGAAGTGTGTGTTATCATTTCAGTTTGACTTGACCTGAG
Source organism: Odontamblyopus lacepedii (assembly GCA_034769755.1). Classification (NCBI taxonomy): domain Eukaryota; kingdom Metazoa; phylum Chordata; class Actinopteri; order Gobiiformes; family Gobiidae; genus Odontamblyopus; species Odontamblyopus lacepedii. Next base: position 17,911,657 of record CM068348.1, on the reverse strand, counting down.
ACCTGATCTTTGAGGAAGTCAGGGCGAAAAAAAAAAAAGTTCTGAATTAATGACATTGTCCACAAAATAGTGAACTAAAATTACACAGAAATAAACCCATGAGCCACTGGATTGGATTATCTTGTCATGATTTCAATTTCAATTCAGTTTGGATACCCAAAACTCAATACTGATTTGGATACCACGATGATAACAAAAAACTGACTTTATTTAGACAACAGAATGTAATTTTCGACGTTAAATCATAGTATTTTCTTTTCTATTCCCATGTAGTCTTATACCTGTGTAATCCTCAGTGGTCCAGGTAGGTTCCATATTGCTCCATGGGCTTATATTAGTCTGTGTGCGCTTATATTTGTTCTGATACAGCTCCAGTTCCCTTTACTTTTGACAGTCCTAGAACATAGTATTTGTAGTTCTGTAACGTTTATTCAATTCGATTTGTGTGTCCGCCTAAGCTATTTCTACTCCACGTCTGGTAACACATTTGCTTTTGAGAGAATTATGACCCCTCAGCTTGGATTTGAATGCATTTGTGTAGAAAAGGTTTTGAATGTTCTCTGGGACCAGGTTGAGCAATTTTACCAGGGTCCCAAATTTCAGTATCTTTGACTGCAAAAATGTGCATATGCATGTTCTCTATATCCAAATAAGTGAGCTAGTCATATGGCTTTTTTTTTTTTCAATTTAAACAATAAGTCTGTGTTACTTTTATAAGAACTTCCCCAGACCTCTACACGGTAACTTAAATGGGGTAAGATAAAAGTACAGTAGATTGTATACAGGTCTTTCTTATTTAGGAGAAATTTAGTGGGGTTTCCAACATTTGTGATCAAGAGTCACACCAAGAAATGTGTGGTCAAGTATTCCACTTTACTTAAAAACGCACTACTGGATGTAAGTCAATACAATCCTTAAAGCAGTACATGGGATGTTTTATTGTGGAAGTTGCATTTCCTGTCTGATAAGATTAAGCTGGTTTAGTTACATTCTGTTCCATCACTGAAACAAGTGCATTTTGCCATTTGTTTGAGCCATAAACTTATGAACTCATGAAAGTATGTATGGAGAGGTTATTGTTTTGGAATATTCCACACTACAGCAAACATGTATTTCACTGCATGTGTTTTATTGTTCATATACTCCTTGAAAACTCTGCACAGTACATGAAGGCTCACCTTTCCACAGATCTATCTAACTAGTATAACTTGGCCTTGCTGACGGCATCACACAGATCTACAGTGTCCCAAAATATTTGACATCATTTAGCAGGCAAATCATTTTGGCAATTCTTGTTGAAATAACCTCAAATTTTCACAGAATGTATAGAAACAGATTAAGATTTTATATTTTTAATGTTTTATTTTTGTTCTGTTTTCAGGTTGACCCATGCTGATATTTAATGCAACAATGTGGAGTATTCCATGCAAATATATTGTATATCGCCATGGAGACAAGCAAGTGGTGGACCCTCCTTTTACCACAAAAGTTATTGGTGTACGGACTCTTACTTGATTGAAATATTAGAGAATTTTCTTCCTCAATCATTGGAATAACTCACTTTTTATGCATTATTTTGTTTTGGTGTTCTAGATGCTGATACTTGAGTTGTAATTTCACTAACTTTCAACTCTTTAAATGTATTTGAGTCATTTAGGGGGAATTTCTTTTTACTTTTTAGGGGAATTTCTTGAGTACACTATAGTATACATACAGTGGCTCATTCTCTAAAGTCACACAAATGGGCCTAGTCCAACTTTTCTTTCTGAGCTGAAGAAAAGGCTCCAGAGGCAGAGGACGTGCTGAGAATTTCAATGGTTTTGTGACTGGTTCAAAGACTGGTCCAGAGTCAGACCCAGACACTGTACTAGTATTTATACAGGGTCAGACCTGAGTACTGCACAAGTGTTTTTAGTTTCATTCATTAAACCTTTCTATCATCATGAAGACCAAACCAGACACATTTACAGATCAGATCTGTGAAGAGGAGACCCTGCTCACAGTCAGAATGCCTGTTTTTTTTGGATATTTTTGAGCTTTAAAACCACCTGTAACTGGATAAATGTAAAGTAGAGCTGTTTAATGTCATACTGTTGAATTTTCCAGGCAGATACATGACATATCCATAGAAACAAGCAGGTGACGGACCCCTAACCAAAAAGTTGCACAGTGCACCTTTAAGATTGAAGAGAAAAGTCACTTTCATTCACCGTTTTAACTACTTTTATGTGTTTTAGCTGTGTTATTTGAGAAATATAACAAAACAACAAAAACAAAATATAAGAAAACACCTCTATTTTGTTTAAATTGTTTAAGAAAAAAATCTTGTGTAAATTGTACTTTACTTTTGGACAGAGTTCTCCCTAATGTGAGGGCGTCAGTATGGGACTCTAAAATAGAACTCTTTACTTCCTGTAATGTCATTTGAACTGTTTTTGCTGTGAATTTAAAATAAAAGCTCAACAAACTGTTCAGGCCTTTAAAAGTGAGGCTTTTATTGTGAAAGAGTTGCAGTAAAAGTAGTAGTAGTAGTAACTGTGGTAGTAATGGAAGTAGTAGTAAAAGTGTTGAAGAAATATCTGTAGTTTATCAATATCTTTTTGAATTAAAATTTCAAACTTGATTTCATAAGGAATACACCCAATACTCAATACTGGTTCTGATACCACACTGATAACAAAAACACTTTCTTTAGACAATAGAATGTGATTTTCAACATTAAATAATACCAGTGGTGGGATCAAATCATTGTTTTGCAAGTCTCAAGTCTCTGACCTCAAGTCCGAGTCAAGTCCCAAGTCAAATACAGGAAAGTCCGAGTCAAGTCTCGAGTCACTGGCCCAGAAGTCCAAGTCGTCTGCTTTGAGCTTCAAGTACTTTCAAGTCTTGAAACCAAAGTACCAAATACATCTTAGATTTTTGCAGTTTATATGATTTTTAATTAAACTAAATTGTTTTTTAAACTAAACTGACATTTTAAAAATGTCTTGACAAGATCTCAGTGTGAATCATCACGGTCAGAATAGAAAGAATTCATATTTAGAAGTGCTAAATAATAGTTATTTCATCATGTAATCTGCACTGAAATGGAAGGATCATGTTCAGTGTAGCTCCCTCTGTTTTACTGTATGTATATTACTGCAGTACTTTTGAGGATACCATATCACAGTACTTCCGTTACATCCAAAGTAACAAACAGAGAAGTGGGAGGGACATGTTCCAGTTTGTATTTTCTAAAAACATATATTTTTCAGGAGAAGTATCAAGTCTTCTCAAGTCACAGGCCTCAAGTCCAAGTCACGTCCCAAGTCCCTAAGTCTTAGTCCGTTTTATTAGCCCATTTTTATCAAGTCTCAAATCCTAAAAATAGTGACTCAAGTCTGACACAAGTTCAAGTCATGACTTTCTTTTCTATTCCCATGTGGTTTTATATCTGTATAATCCTCAGTGGAGCAGGTAGGTTCCATAGTGCTCCATGGGTGTATTCTAGTCTATGTGCTCTTATACATTCTGATACAGCTCCAAATCATTCTAAAGCTGTTCAGTATCGATAACTGCTCAAATGAGTATGCAGTTCCCACACTAGTTTTAATATCGATTAGTATCTGACTTTCGTTACTTTTGACAACCCTCTTTCACATTATGGTGTGGCAGTTCTACCTAATCACTTTTAATAATATTCTTGTTTTTCTTCAGTTCAGGAGGAGAGGGGAGAGGAGCTGTCCGAGGCTGAAGTTGTCTGTAGTATCTGAACTGCAGCCTCTCTGTTGTGTCTGCGAGCCTCGTGCAGCGGAGAGCTCCCCCACCTGGACACAACACACAACTACATCAACACAGAAACAGAGGGTACGTGTAGATGCTTTAATGAAGGCTGAAAATGTAATCTAACAATCACAATGATCCTGTATTTTGCCATCAAATTAATATTAATTATATTGTAATAATATTATTGTTTAGAAATAGCCACATGTCCAGAAATCATATTACTATTATTAATAAATATAGGCCTAAATTTACTGTTTCTGGCCATACCTCAGTTATAGTTTCACACACAATATAACTGAGTGAAAAAATTCAAAGTTATAAGTGTCTTGACTTTTTTGAAACAGTCTAAGCCAGGGGTGTCCAAACATTTTTCATTAAGGGCCACATATTAAAACACAGACCAGCGTGAGGGCCAATCTAGGGTCATAGACTGGTGGTCAAAACAGTGAGTAATTCAAATCTGTGCATTTATAACAGATTTGAAATGACCCTCCAGACCTTTGTACATGCTTAGACCCTCAAAAGGACACACTACATTTGCTTGATCAAGGTAGATTTCAAAAACATGCAGAAAAAAGTACTACTTGGGGTAGTATGGGCCAATTCACTTGGAAGTTTGAAAGCCACATTTAGCCCCCGGGCCATAGTTTGGACATGCCTAGTCTAAGCCAATCCCATCCCCATTTTATGTTATTTTTTTTATTCATTTATTTATTTATTTTTCAATTTTATTTGTTATGAATAATAGTAGTTGTATATATATTATCATTCTGTTATTATTACATTGTATAACGCTAGTTGTATTTCTTCATATTTCCTCAAGGTTAAAGAGATTTGTTTTTGTTAGTTAGTTTTGTAAGTTATATCTGCTTAAAATGAAAAAGCTTGTATACATTAGGGTAGTTCTCAATATGATGGTATAAGTAAAAGTTTTCTGAATTTTGCCAGATCACATTTTGTCTTGTTCCTGTTAACACTTTGAACATCTGTACCAAAAACTGAGCCAATAGGACGCCAGTAAAGGGTGGCACACTTTTTCACAATTTTTAAGGTCCTACATAAGAATGCGTAGCTTTGGCAGAAAAAGAAACTTGAAGAATACAAAGATGAACAATAGAAAGATAAGTCTGCTCATTAATAATCTCTCCCAGTCTCCCTGTACTTACGCTACATATATTAGAACATTAGAACAGTTCAAACTTTGACTTTTTGGTTGAAAAAATTGTCTCCACACGTCTCAAACACCCTGGATAACTAGAAAATGAGGCCGTATGTCCGAGATTCCAAACTGTCTCTTCAACAACATCAAATATGAATGTGCAGCCATTGACTCGATTTGTGGCACAGATGCTTATAATATCAACTGGAACAAGGCAAAAAGTGATCTGGCAAAATTTGGTGAAAGTTATTTTTATGAACCACCCTAGTTTATGTGTGTATGTGTCTATATATTTACACATTGAATAAAAAATATATGAAACCGAAAAGTTACAAATATCACCTTAATATAAAGCAGAGGGTTTAAAGGTCCTATATTACACAAAACTGACTATTGAGCTTTTAGGTTTGTTGTTATCAGACCTGGAGCTGTGGCTTGTGTTTCATTCACACATGTTTAACTTACAAACTCTGTATATTTAGGTTGAGTTCTTCATTCCAAATGAAAATCCTCTTTTCAACCTTGTGATGTCATGTGGTAATACAGGTGCTCCGCTGTGTTTTTAAACTCCACACTCCTTCACTACAATGATTTTGGATCATTTCAGCCCTGTGTGAGTAAAACAAAACACAACTCCAGGTCTGTTTTTGAGGAGGTAACAGCATTAGAACGTGGCTTAGAGCTCACAAGAGTCAATTTTGTGTAATACAGGATCTTTAATATACAGTTTATTTCTATAGTAGCATATGTTGTTCAAAGCTGTAACCTGTCTCTGAGCTGAGGGTTTGCTCTGGTGTTTTCAAGCAGGAAGCGGATGACCTCTACATGACCTTCGGCTGCAGCGACGTGAAGAGCTGAGCGTCCATCGTAATCTACAGAGTTTACATCCATGCCGGACAGGAAGTACCTGCACATAGACAGGAAGTAAGGGAGATATGGAGAGGGATGTGGTTCTGTTTGAAAGGAGATATACTCTGTAAAACGACTGAATGAGTTTTTAATGGTGTTCGCTCAACACTGTGTTTTGTTTGATTCATGCATGTTTGACTCATTCTTTACTGTCTACATTTGAGGTATAAGTGCTCAGAAAATTCTTGTTTTCACCTATCCCCCATCTCCTCCCACATCCTAGTACTTGGTTGTGTTTATTTTGAAATTCAGACACTGGGTTATGCATGTAGAGTTGATGAGTGTGACATAGCAGTCTTTTCAAAAATAAATCACCTGTTTGTAGGCCTATTTGGAACCCATTTTAGACCGGGCTTTATGGAAGATATATTGTTTCATCAGATTTTGAATTTTTAATGCAGCTGAATTTCTCACTTTGATTTTTTAAACTCTGAACTATGTTGAACTACTAAACATGTACTTCACTGCATGTGTTTTATTTCTCATAAACTTGGCCTTTCTGACGGCATCACACAGATATACAGGGTGTCCCAAAAAATTTGACATCATTTCGCAGGCAAATCATTTTGGCAATTCTTGTTGAACTAACCTCAAATTTTCACAGAATGTATAGAAACAGATCAAGATTTTATATATTTAATGTTTTATTTTTGTTCGGTTTTCAGGTTGAGCCATGAAGATAGTTAATGCCATAATGTGGAAAACATGTTTGGATTATTTTTATACTGAATTTTAGTTGCTGAAGTTATAAGTGTTTATTTTAGGTTTAAAAGTCAATATATATATAAAAAAAACGTTTGAATATTTAGCGCAAATATTTCTAAGCCCTCAAATTCAATAGCTAAAATTTGCAGCAAAGATCTAAGATGCAAAGGGAGAAACAACTGATTCAAAGTGATCCGATCTAATTTAGTAACAAATGGAAAATAGTGGAGTGAAGTGATCTGATTGGTCAGAATTAGCGTTATCTGTTTGATTTCTTGAGCGTAAACCCTGCCCACAGATGAGAACAGCCAGTAGGAAACAGCCTCTGTGAATTTTACACTCTCAATTTTGACTTTTGAATTTGAGGGCTTGAAAATATCTGTGCTGAATATTTAAAAGTTGAGATTTTTATTTTGAATTTGAAACACATTGAAAAGAATAAAAATAATTCAAAGAATAAAAATAATTCAAACATCTTGTTTCAGAGTTTAAAAATTCAAAGTTAGAAATTCAGCGGTATTTAAAATAAAAAATCTGATGAAACGCATTTTCTCTCAGAGGGCTCAAACCTGAACCAAACCAGATGGATAGAAGACTTCTAGCCAAACCAAGATAACTGTGAACGCACACCCTGTCATGACAGTTTCTTTACCTTCTGAGTGACTGGACGTCTCCTTTAAAAGCGGCCAGCAACAGGTTCATGATCTGGTACCCCTGAAGCACAAGGACAGAGTCACAAGTAACACGGGCCCTTTAAAACCCTACGCCATCAGAACATTCAAGTCTAACAAAATAGAAGAAGAAAAGAAACCATTTTACATTTCCAGGGTAGAAATGTCAGCTCTTGTTTTCTTTTCCATTCCAAAGGGTGGAACATTTTCTAGTCTCAAAATTGTATTGGAGCTTCATGAGAGCATCTTTTGTGGTAAAGAGGGTAAGAAATCAGAAAACCACTGTCTTCACTACTGACCCCAGTTGCCTCCATTCTAGTGTTGTTGCAATATATTGACATTACAACATTTCCAACTTAATCTCGATAAAGAATAGACTTGATACTCGACATCTGTTTAAATTTTCAAACGCAACAAAGTAAAAGTAGTAAAGTATTGTATGAAACACTTTTGCTTACATTTTTAAACATAGATGTATTTCTTTTTTTATTTTAGTGTGAACACTACGAAAAATGACAATGTAATATACAATTTAGTTGTTTTAAATGTCCACAGACAGACAGAGGAGCAGTGGTGTGGGATCAGACTCACCTCAGACTCAGACTTCCACTGTCTGTAGGCCAGAACCTGTCTGAACGGGGTCCTGATGTCAAAACTGTGCAGCTGGAAGCGAGACACCAGCTCCTGCGAAGGGAATATGTAAATCATCCCATTAAAGGTGTGTTCTGTCACTTTTCTGTTATATCTGTTTGTCTTTATGTAGTTGTTATTGCTTTGCCTGCCATGTTTCACAGTATGGCATTAAACGTATCCATGGAAGTAACCTGGTGATGCCACAAGGCCACGTTACAGGTTAGAGGTTGTGACTTTCTGCATTTTTGTGATCTATAAAATCAGAAGTTAGCACAAAAATGAGCAACCTGAATCAAAAGTGACTGGGTTTGAGGAAGTTTGTGGACAGTTGGGGTTTGTCCGTTCACTTTTAGTAAGACTTCTTCATAAAGTTTTATAAATGAGACATCAGGTCTGTGGAGAGGCAACCCTGATCATACTAATTCAGGTTTTTCAAGGGATTTTTGAGCAATAAAAACATCTGTAGTTGATATAATGCAAGGACATCTCCATGGAGACAAGCATGTACAGAAAAGCTTTACCGCAATCCCCAAAATACAAAGGCCAGTGGTTACATGAGTACCTGGCAGAAGTGCAGAGCTCTCCAGGGATTCCCACCTGAGTCTGTCTCTGGAGAAAAGGCCATCAGACCCAAGACTCCAGGGACTACAGCCAGCAAAGCACCATGGGAACTGGAGGCCGCAGGGATTGAGGTCTGCGCGTATACATAAACAAAAAGTAATTCTTTTTTTTCACAATAGCTTCAGAAAATGCCACCATTATTAAACTCCAAACACAGCTGAAAGGACCTGAAGACAGAAGACTAAAATGGCAAGTTTGTGGAACCAATCCCGAGCAAATAATGAATAGATTCAACATTTTTGTGTCATAGGTTTTGTTATTTCTTCTCAAAAACACAGAGTTATATAGACAGATATATCTTGTGAGCTTTAAGCCATGTTAGAATGCTGCTACCTCCTCAAAGAGCTGCATTTTGCTTCATTCACACGTTTGAGTAATCCTTTATATGTCTGTCTACATCTCCAAAGCGCAAAATGCTCTCTTCCACCTTGTGATGTCATGAAGTGGTAGTTCTCAAGTTAACAGCTACCTTTTACCTCAGTAAAGACGGGCAGTTCTGGGGCTGAAATCATTCAACTGATTTGAGCAAAAGTGTGTGGTTTGAAAACATAATGGAGCACTTCCTGTATCACCTCATGACATCATAAGGTGGAACGGACTGTTTTCGGTTTGAGAGACGAACTCATGAACATGTGTGAATGAAAGAAAACACAACTCCTGGTCTGTTTGTGAAGATGAAACATTAGAACATAGATCAGAAAATAGTCCTTTAAGCCACAAGATTCATATGGCAAGTTTATGGAGCAAATCTCTAACATACATAACAAGAAGACAACAGAGACACAACATAATGAGAAGTTTCTGCCCTATTTAAATGCTTCTGTTGTTCTTGTTCTAATGTACCTTAAAGTGGAAGGCAGTGGAGTGGTGCCTGAGTCCTGCTGTCTGCATCACTGAGAGGAGGGACCTGGTTGCCGCGGGTGACAGGACCTGGTCACATGACAGCGGACAGAGGCCCCCGTTGGCCAGCGAGGCGGCCATAGCTGCCCCGGACTCACACGTGATTTCTGTGGACGAACACTGGGTACAAACATAAATATTACAGTGAAATAAGTATCTTAAATCAGCACTAAGAACAGAATTAGGTTTTAGTGTCCCTGTTACTGAAATGTGTTCTCCGCATTTGACCCAAACTTCAGTATAATGAAACTTGTCAGGAGCAGTGCCCAGAGACCTATCTCCAGTAATGAAGCGATGGGCTCATGGGCTGGAGTGCCTCTACTCAAGTAAAAGTATACTTACATGGCTAAAAGTATCACAAGTACACTGCTGCTAAGTTTGTACTTAAAGGCTCCATGTATCTGAGCAAAATGAGTCTTATTCCAGCAGAGAGATGTAATAAGCAGCTCTTGAGGTTTAGTTAGTTTAGTTTATTATTTATTTGTCAGGGACCATGTACAAACACATTAATCTTAGAAAAGAGGAGATGTTTTGCACCAGATTTAGCAAAAAAGCTATTTTCCATCTGCAGTCCCTGGGCAGGTGCGCACTAAAAGTAACATGTTACAAATAGTAGAACATTCTATAAAACAATGTAAAATCCTACAAACATATTATAAAAAAAAACAAAAGAAAACAAAAACAAAACATTAAAATATTTACAAACGCACTAACAGTAACACTGTAAACCACAGAATAAGAAAGTTACTGATTTAACAAGACTGATGCTGACACAGTTGCTTCTCAAGAATAAATTGTTTTAAATTTGGAGAGAAACTGTGCAGATCTACAGACAGCTTCAGACTGGCAGGGAGCTGGTTCCATTGTTTGATAGTTTTGTAGGAAAATGCAGCTTGTGAGAAGGCAGAACTTCTTTTGGGAACGACACAGTTGTTTTGTGTCCTTTGTGTACTGTCTGTATTTAATTATACGGCGTTTTATTGTCTGAGAATCAGGAAGTGCACGTTAGCATGCTCGCAGTGGACTAATTAGGATGCTCTGAATGCACAAGGTATGTCAGGAATAACTTTGGACCACTGCAAACTGTTAAAAAGAATGAATTAAATGTAAAAGTTTCTCATGTTTTTAAGATGGTAAAAACCTGGTACCGTACTTGTAAAAAGTATAAAGCATGCATGAAAAATACCAGTCAAAGTATAAGTTACTAGAGTGACATTTTTGCTTTTTTGTTTTATTTCTATACAAAGCCTGATTAATTAAACATGAACTGGTAGTTTTCAAATTTACCTCAGTAGAGACTGGCAATTCTGGGGCTGAAATCATTCAACTGACTCTAGTGAAGGTATGTGGAGTTTAAAAATACAGTGCTTCCTATATTACCACATGAGTGTTTTCTGTTTGAGAGAGGAACTCAGCCTAAATATGCAGAGTTTGTGTGTAAAACATATGTGAATGAAACAAAACACAACTCCAGGTGTTTTAAAACTGAACTATAATCCACATGTTCTCTGAGTTCTTGGCCAGTCAGAGCAGGCGATGTGGTGCTGCTTATGTAGTGCTTGGCCTTCATTTCTCTGCTCCCCCTGCTGGTATGTTAGGGTATGAAAAGTGCCTTTACCTGTAGCATCAGATCCAGGGCAGCGTTAATATCCACTTTTTCTGGAAAACACTAAAGAAGAAACAATTAAGACAAAAACAAACAACATAAATACATATAAATATCTGTAAAAAATCGTCACCTTTTTGTCTTGTAGATAGAAGGAGAGCGCTGAGAGCCGCACACTGTAGTCTCTGCTGCTGCTATAACTAAAACAACATCAACACACTTACAGTGTTTATACAAATGGCAAACCGGATTAACGCAAAGTAGAAGTAAAGTCAAAGATGGGGTATTATGCTAAATACATTTTTGTATCTTTCTACCATGTTATAATGTAGTTCCCTCATCAAAAACATGTGTGAAAAGGTTTTAGATGTCATCCATGCAAAGGGTGACCAGACATCCCTTTTTACCCGGGACAGTCCCAGTTTTGAGTCCTGTGTCCCCTGTCCCAGTGGATTTATCCAAAACCATTGAGTTGTCTTAGTTTTATACAACAAATGTCCCAGGTGTCCCTATTTTTGACCAATGTCATCCCTGCCAACAGTAAAGAGAGGCATACATTGTCATTTGTTTAGGTAAAATACAAAAAATCAGCTATATATAATACATCAAATCCATACAAACAACATATATATAACACACATATATATAACACACATACACACACACACACACATATATATATATATATATATATATATGTATATAATACATATATATAATACATATATATAAACACACACACATATATATGTATATATATGTTTTTTATATGGATTTGATGTATTATATATTGCATATTGTGATGTTGAGAAGTGTATCTATTGATTATTATCCTGATGAAACTATCTAGATTGTCATGTGATTGTATTCACCCTATATAAGAACCAGAACTGTTTGCGCGCGCCTCCTACTGGAGTCATTTAGAATGGGCTAGACCCAAAACGTCTGTTTTTACTCCAGTGCATGTCTACAGACTTGTTTGTCATGTTTCGGCTTTAATATACACTTTCTGGCCTCATTCTTTTACTTCCCAGTTTTTTATTTGGAAATTCTGGTCGCCCTGTCCATGCATCTTTGAATAATCTAGCAATCTCTCCCGGGCCCTACTAAACCCTCCTTTTGGTTCGCTCCCACATGACAATTCTCCATAAACATACAAAAACATGACACAAAACTGTACGCAGCAACTTGACAAACCCGATGCGACATGCAAGTAGTATCATTAGTGGGACACATGATGATTATGTTGTTAGAGCACTCTGAAGGGGGAGTGACTTAGCATGGAGAAACTTATACAAGATGTTAATACGTTGTTTTGGTGAATATAACAATACAACAATGTGAATGAACAGTGTGAATGAAACAAAACACATCTCCAGGTCAGTTTTTTAAGGAGTTAGAAACATTATAGCATGGATTAAAGCTCACAAGAGTGAATTTTATGTATTATAAGACGTTTAAGAACAAAATGTGGCTACTCTACCCATCGTATCAGTCACAAACAAAGCGTACCTGGTGCAGTTGAGGTTGGCGTGTTCTTTGTTGCACAGTCTTCTGATCACGTTTAGCACCTATAACAGAAAACACCACTTCAACATCACATACAAAGAAGATTCTATTATTATTCCATCTTTGACGTTATTTTTTTGTAGAATATCAAGTCTCTCACTGAATCGTACTTCTCCTCTTCCTCCACACACAGACGACCAGCCAGCTATGGACACAAAAAGAGAAGATTTCAACATGAATTACTCACTTAAATGAGCACTGAGTAAGTAAGTGAGTTGTAGTAAGCTGTAGTAATGGCTTTTTTACTGTATTTTTCGGACTATAAGCCAAAAAATGCGTAATGAAGAAGAAAAAAACATGTACAAGTCGCACCGGACTATAAGTTTTGGGGGAAATTTATTTTATAAAATCAGAGACCAAGAACCAACATTTCATCTTGAAAGGCAAGTTATAGAAGTTATAGTAATAAAAACAACCAAGAGAACAATCATTCGCTGGCTAATTTTTCAATATAGAACCAAAAATAAGACAATGAAAAAACATCCATCCATCCATCCATCCATCCATCTTCTCCCGCTTAATCCGGCTGGGTCGCGGGGGCAGTTTACTGCCCAATCCTCATAGCACCTGACCCCCCCTATGAACCCCTCTGCAGGTGGTGAGCCCACAGGAGGGTCTAACATCACTAACACAATGAAAAAACAACTCTTCTTTATTATTTGTCTCTAAAACCAAAATAAAAAAAAAAAGGATAATGATTTGTTTTTTCATTTTTGATTCATATATATACTGTATTTGGTCTATGGCTGTCAGTTTGAAACATGTTATATATAAGTCGTCAATAAGTAGTCACCTAAGAATAAGTCACAGGACCACCCAAACCCTGAAAAACGTGTATAGTCTGAAAAATATGGGAATTTAAAAGCAGTACCATGGTTTTGGGATTTTCTGTAGAAAACACTCAGTCCCACCTTGTGATGTCATGTGGTAATAAAGAAAATGTGTTTTGAAAGTCTATACATTCACCTTCACTAGAATCATTAGGTGGGACAGAGCATTTTGTGTGAGGGTTTCATCCTGCTGCTCCTACTCCTCCTCTCCTGCTCCCTCTCCATTTCTCTTATCACTTTGTTTGGAGTTTCCTGGGCAGATCCTAATGATACTCGCCTGCTGAGCTCCTCCTGATCTTCATCGTTCAATCATCTCCTGCCATAAAAGACCTGCAGACCTTCTCTCCACTGACAGACTAATAATAACGAGTTACTCAAACACGTGTGAATGAAACAAAACACTCAACAACTCCAGGGTTTGAGTTTTTGAGGAAGTAACAACATTCTAACATGACAAAGTTCACAAAAATCAATTCTGTGTAATATAGGACCTTTAACTGGAATTTTATGTGTCTTAAAAGTACACCCAGACAAGTTCTAAATAACATCTAAATAACTAAACCACATCCATTCTAAAAACAATGGTAGTTAGGACCAAAGTTGTTAAGGGGAGCAATTTGAGAGTTAAATTATCTTAAAGCTTGCATAATACAAGTTTATTGTTGTTTTATAGTGAGAAAGTTACTTGTAAAAGTGAAGTTATGACAATGGCTCCGGTCTCAGTCAGAGGAGTGTGAGGGACCCCTATAGAAAAGACAACCGACAATCACATTTTAGTCAAACATTGCTATAAGAATCCCCCTCTTCACTGTCCCTCCTCTTTACCATATTCACTGTTCACTGCAAAAATGCCTAAGATATAAACACTTAAATCTATCAGAAAATTACTGTAGGGATGTAACAATAACCAAAATAACATGATATTGTGATATCGTATCATCAAAGGTCTCACAGTAATATCATGGACCATCACAATATATCGAATCACAAGTCTCTTTGCTTAAATGAATAGTTCTGATGCAGAAATAGCTCAAAAAGAAAAACAGAGGGAACTACATAGACCATGATCCTTTGCTCTGTTTCAGTGCAGACTACTATTACTGAAGAAATAACTGTTCTAAGCACTTTGAAATCTTCATTCTTTGGATTAAGTCTTGTGAAGGCATTTTTAGAGGAAAAAGTAGCAGATTCACAGTTTTGTGCCTCCACAAAATATTGCAATAAATATGGTACTGTGAGATGTATATGGTGAAAATATCATACAGAGAGATTGGGATCATTACATCCCTAATGACAATAAATGTTGTACCAAATGCTGGTCAAAGCATTTTATAATGTCAGTCTTGTTATTATGTAGAATATCGTAATATCGTGAGCCTCCCCACCATATCGTGAACTTTCCCACGATATCACAATAAATATTGTACTGTGAGGTTCATATCATGACAATATCGTATCATGAGACTTGGATATCATTACACCCCTACTTAAAAGTTGTGAAATTATCTTTGAAGTTATGTTAAAATAAATTACTTCTCGACTAGAATTAAACAATGTCAGAACTATTAAGTAGATAATAAATGTGAAAACAAGATGAATAACCTGATATAAGCTGTACTTGTACTTGTCAGACCTGAGTTGTTGAGGGTGAAGGGAGAATTGTATCGTGAAAACTCTTCAAATCCGACGTATCTGTGAACCAGGTCCACTCCGAGTAAATCCACCGCCACTCCGTAAACCAGCGGCCACGACACCTCCCCCAACAGGACCGGGCTGGAACAGTCTCCGAGAGATACCCTATAGGGAGACAGAGAAATGGAGAGATAAAGAGAGAGAGAGAGAAAGAGGAGAGAGATGGACAGAGAGTTAGATGGAGATAAAAGAGAGACACATAAGAGCAACAAAATAAGTTGACTTACCTCTGTCCATCCACAGTGCAGATAGAAACACCCCATTTAACACTGTTTACTCCATCTTTTACATTTTCCTATAAGCAAAATAATAAATGCTTTATTTCACCAACCAAAAAATCATAAAATCTTGAGTGATTCTTACATCATCTCAAGACTTGTCACTCTGTGAAACTGTAATTCAGCCTAGGTGTGGCCAAAGTATGACCCGTGAGATACAGCCTATGATGTTTACATGTTTGCCCACCAAGGGAAAAATGTGGGCACTGCTTTAGATCATTTATTGTTGAGTGTTTCCTGAGCTCTGTCTGATCAAATTTCATGTAAAACTCATCTTAAAACGACCTCAGGTTTGGTATGGGGCTATTCAGTGAAAAACTGAATTGAGATCTACAGTTTATGTTGCTGGGTTTCAGATGACATCACAGCATTCTATAGACCAATGTTATTTAATACAGATTGGGGGCAAGTAAAATTAATATTGTTAAATATAATATTGTTAAGGTACATATTTTTGTTGCCATACAGTGAGTTATTGTGTCTAGACACTGATAGAAATGTTCAGGTTCAATGTGTGAATTTACATTTTGGATATTTCATGGTAAAGTACAATGTAATTAATGGGGAAAATGGCTCTTGGCCCCCATCTGAGATTATGACATCATCACGTTCTAGAATCTGAAAAGCAATTCAGAGGTGTACTGACCTGAGTGGAGGGGGAGAGCTGTCTGCAGCTGGAGAACACTTTCTGAGTCTCTTCAGTGAAAGTGGAAAAATCTGGAATCACAAAGCGTCCCTGCAGAGCTTTGAGGATCAGGGACACTGAACCTGTCACACATCTGGAACACAACACATGTACAAATATAGAACACAACACAAGCTCAAGTACAAAACACAACACATGTACAAGTATAGAAGACAACACAAGTACAAGAACTTTTGTCTAAAGGTTTTTAAATATGATCATGTTTGAATAATCATACAGCTGCCATGTTAGAATGTTGTTCCCTCCTCAAAAACAGACCTGGAGTTGTGTTTTGTTCCATTCACACATGTTTGAGTAACCCTTTATTATTAGTCTGTCTACATCTCAAAAGATAAAAATGCCCTGTTCCACATTGTGATGTCATGTAGTTTCCAAACTGACAGCTGCAGTACCTTTTACCTTTAGTTCTATGGAGGTTGGCAATTCCAGGACTGAAATAATCCAAATATTGTAGTGAAGGTGTGTGGAATTTGAAAATACAGTGGAGAACTTCCTGTATTGCCACATGACATCACAAGGTGGAACCAACTCAGCCTTAATCTACAGGGTTTGTGTATTAAACATGTGTAAATGAAACAAAACACAACTCCAGGTCTGTTTGTGATGAGTGTGCAATATATCTATAATAACATAGAACAGAAAATAGCGTAATATGGGTCCTTTAAAGATGATAATAATCAAGTACAGACCTGTGGAAGGAGTTCTTGTCTATGGTCCCGTCTGAGTCCTGCAGTTTCCTCATGTGAAAGAAACTCTCTCTGAGCCGAGGGTCCGAGCGCTGCAGACCAGAGCTCCAGATCGACTAGGACAACAAAATAACAGAAACAAAAGACTTTAAAATCATAAAGGAGAGAGTTCTAGACACGTGGAATCTAACCAGCATTCTATCCCTATATCCACCAACTCAAAAAACAATGAATAACATTTATTTCTTTAAAAATGTGAATACCTCAAAGAAATGGTTCACGTTGATGTGTCCGTTAGTGGAGAAACTGTCAAAAAGCACATCAGCCGCTCTGAAAAACAGAACATGAAAATCAACTCCACATTTAGTCAGGGTTTATCTTCAGTGATACAGATCTAAACATGAGTCTCTCTCACGCTCTCCTCTTAGACGGACTCTGGACCGGACTCAACCAGCTCTGAGCCGGGACTCGGTCTTCAGGTGAGACCAGGGGCTGGGGTAGAGGGGGCTTCAGACAACCATTAGAGCTGCATACAGGGGGCGCTAGAAAGAGAGAAAGACATATGATATTGCCATTTTGAGGTCTTTGCACCTTCAGCCACCATGTGTATTTACCGGTCTAGAGTGTGTAGGTGTGTGTAGGTGTGCCCAGGTGTGTCTGTTTAAGAGCTTATGAACAGTTTGGGCTGCGTTTGGCTGTGTGGAAAATGGCGACAGGTGTAGTAAAAGAATTCTTCACTAAGGCTATGTTCAGACTGCAGGGCTTAATGCTCAATTTGGATTTTTTTGTGAAATCCAATTTTTTTGCGAGCTTGTTCACATTTCCAATTGATTGCAACTTGTATATGATGTCCAGTGTGAACTTTAAATGCCCCAAAAGTGCGCATACGTATTGGAGGACACGACAACGTCACAGCAGCAAGCGCGCTCAGTGTTTACGGAAGTCGCCTAAACATGGACGCTGCATTGAGCTCCTGGCAGTTTTCAAGTTGCTGTCGTACCACTCTTACGGGAGGACATGTCTTTGGCCTATTTCAGTAAGAAAACGCGTCAGTGTTGGGCTGTATTGGCTCGCAACAGGTGCTTGTTACAGCACAATAGCCGACCTCTCACTTGTTGATGACGTGTAGGTCAGATGTAGGTCAGATGTAGGTCAGATGAATATCTGAAGATTGGATATGTATCGGTTTTAGGACCACGTATCCCAGTGGCCTGGGTCACAGTTGAAAAAATCAGATCTGTCGTTCAGACTGTCATTAAAAGATCAGATACAGGTCGCATAGGGGCGAAAAAATCGTATTTGGGTCACTTCAGGCTGCATTTTGAACGTAGCCTAAAACACATGGGCACTGGGCTCTTTGGGTGTTCTACCACCTTTAAAGGTCAGAGAAGGAGCAAAAAAGGAGAATCATGGATTAAAGTTTCACTGAGACCTCAAAGTTTTTTGGGGTTTTTTTGTGTGAAGTTTTTTAATTTAACCTCCCGGTTGAACACAGGCAGCAGATGATAAATGACATAAGTGACAAAAGGGGCCAAACTTCTAAAGTGAACAACGTGATAAAATTTTTAAAAAGTCTTTAAAAGAGAGTGTATGTGCTCTTCTTCTAACGACAAACACAAAACATCACTATGTTACCTTTTATTGTTTTGAAAATGCTGTATTTGCCAAAAACAATGTATTAACATGTTTTATAAGTTTCACTTCAGTTTTGAAGTGCTGAGTCTCCCCTCCCTTTGCTCCCCACACTAAGCCACTCCCCATTCAGAGCACTATCGCAACACGATCAGTGTACATCCCGCTAGTGAAACTATCGTACATTGTGTCAGGTTTGTCTAGTGGCTGTTGCAGAATCTTACAGGTAACCATAACCCAGGCGGTGATACAGGTGGAGGTGTCATGGTGCTTCAGATCAATTCAGTTGGATTGTAATTTTGCCAGACTAAGGAGCTACCACCGTCTTTTCTTTTCATAAATGAATTTCTGGTGTGAACACGTGGTCTCTGTGCAGCCTTCAGAGGCTCTGGCACAACAGTAGAGCAGAGCTCTGGTCCCCATGTAAGTGTCACAGCAATAAGACCAGCCTCACACCGAGCTGCAGCTGCACCACGTGGAGTCTGAGTCTGGGGTAAGGAGGGTAGGGACCAGGTAAGATCTCCAAAATACTGAAACATGCATGGATGACATCTAAAACCTCTTCAGGTATGTTTTCAAGGAACATTATAACATGATAAAAAGTTCCAAAAAAGGAGCGTAATAGCCCGCCTATAACTGAATGCTTAAAGTGTTACCATAGTTACCTGCAGACCCCGGGAAGACTAGACTGACAGGCCTTTGTAAAGGGGTCAGAGGCTGTATGAGTCTGGGGGCAGGACGAGGTGCTCCTGTTGCATCCTGGGAAACCTTCAAAACATCAACAGAGATCAAAGTTTAGACATTAAACAATAATATGTCTGTGCCTCATTCACAACATGGCTATAAATGTGCTCAGAGCTTTCATCGCATTTAGGAAAATTACAGACGACTACAGCACTTTTCATGAGGTAGTTTCCATCTCAGAGCTTTGAACTATCATCTCAGGCCCACTTAAGCGAGTGTGGACACGTCTCACCTGGGTCACGGAAGATCTAGTCTGACACTCGTCCTTCAGTGCTCCCTCCTCTAAAAGAAAAAGACGTGTTGAAGAGCAAGGGTTAGAGCAATAAACAAAACCAGGTGTGTCCAGTGAGATGAGTTTAGAACAAGATCACAGGAGCAGTCTCCTCACAGGGCTGGTATATGCTAGAAACAAAAGAGACCAACCAGGGCTAAACCAGGTCTAAACCAGGACTAAACAAGGTCTAAACTAGGTGTAAAACAGGATTAAACCAGGTCTAAACAGGACTAAACCAGGACTAAACCAGGTTTAGACAAGGACTACACAAGGTCTATGTCAGGGACCCATGTCAGGTACCCATATAGAGACCCATGTAGAGATCCATGTCAGGGACCATTGTACAGACTCAAGTAGAGACCCATGTCAGGGACCCATGTCAGGAACCCATGTCAGAGACCCATGTACAGACCTATGTCAGGGACCCATGTAGAGACCCATGTCAGGGACCCATCTCCACATCTGGAGGATTTGACCAAATCCATGTTTTGGGTCTGGCTAATATCCTATTCACATGAAACAAAAGCTGGAAAAAGTTTGTCTTCTTTTAAAACTTGCGGTTAAATTCATATAAAAACATGTAATATGCATCAATTATCCATGCATGTCCATGTGTCATTTTGAAATTTGTGGACCACAGTCCTAACCAATATAATAATTTGTACTTTGAGAAACATGATCAAGGAATAAACCAGGACTATACAGGGACTAAACCAGGACTAACAAAAACCCAAGATCTAGGATAAAACAGGCAATGGGCCTACATACTTTGAGAATTGAGGATTTGAAATGTGTTATTTGTCTCACATGTGAACACACTGATCAGAATTCTTTGGTCCATTTAAATTTAGAAGCCTGTTTAGTGGGTGGGGTCAGATGGGTCCTCAGCCAATCAGGAATCAGGAAACAAGCTTAATTTAGAAATACCGCCCTCTACAGGATGTTTCTGTAACCACTAATGAATGGGTGGTTCAGAATCTACATTGGGCTACTGCTCCTGTGAGGACAGATGTTGGAGAATTTTGGACTTTTTAAAGGACATACGTATTGTCCTCTACTACATTTCAACATGTTCTGTGGTGTGTTCTGTGGTACATTTGCTATTGAAACAATAAAGCAAAGGCTTAAAGATAAAACAGAACAATGAGACTCTGGGTGGACTGTGCATTGCAAAAACTATTCATTCAGTTCAGTCAAACACTGTCTAAGTATGGATTATAACTAAATAAACATTATATGGACTTAAGCTCAGACCTGTGGAGTCTTGGTCCTTGCTCGGCTCCAGAAGTTTGTTTCCATCCAAACCTCCATAACGTTTCCTCCACTTTCTCCTGAGAGATGGAGTCCTCTGGAAACTGCACCACAAACACAAAGGTCAGTTTAATGATTCAGTAGAATGTCCCTACAGGGGCACTATATATTTCACAAAGAGTCTTATGCATCACACAGTGTTCAAATCTTTCTTCTGCTTAAAGCACTGTGTAACCTTTCTATTACACCTCCTGCTGTCTCCATAGAGATTGTACTGCTTTGCCAGGAATTTTCCACAGTATAGCATTTAGTATTTTTGCAGTTCACACACACACAAACACACACACAGGTTTTTTCAGTGTTTTCTTAGTAATATAGTGCAATAACATCTCCATGGAGACCACATGGAGACACATGCAGGGGCCACAGCTGCCAGATAGTGCCATAATGGACAATTTAAGACATGTTTTAGGAAGTTTTTTCTTTTTCAGGTGTTGGTATTGTTAGCAAGTTAGAACTGGTAGCCTACTCAGCACTACTCAGCACTACTCAGCACTACACAACACTACACAACACTACACAACACTACATAACACTACACAACACCATTCTCATATGCATCTATCAGGTTTGTAAAATTCTTGATATTTTACAAACCTGATTACCTTATTACCTGACCTTATTCTAAACTATCCAACAAGGTCCAATGAATGTATTATTTCAATATCACTACTTGTCCTAATGAGTATCTAGTTTCAATATTGATTTGGCCTGATCACTGTTTACACCCCCTGCTCCCAGGCCTCATGTGAACAGGTTAAAGAGAGCTTTCTGCTGAGTGTCCCTTTTCTTTGTTCGTGGTGCCACGTCTTCTCCTGTCCTTCAAACACAAGAGGAGGAATGCAAACCTGGACTGCAGCCAAAACTAACCATAACTCTGCCTCAGACCACTAATAAAGATGCTACTACTAAATACTTACACTCATGGAATTAACTCAAGTACTGTGTTTTGAAGAATATATTTTTCACACCTACTTTTACTGTCAGTTTTGCAATAAATAAATATATCTTTGAGCAAAGTAGGTTTTAATGAAAGTACTACTACTACAACACTAATATCAGCAGTTGAATGTTTTGTAGTAGTAGTAGTAGTAGTAGTAGTAGTAGTAGTAGTACATATATCAACAGCAAGATAATTGACAGAATTGTGTAGTAGTAGTAGTAGTAGTAGTAGTAGTAGTAGTATGAGTATGAGTAGTAGTAGTAGTAGTTGTGGAAAACGTAATAGTAGTAGCAATTTTGGTAATAGTATTGGTTGTAGTAGTAGCAGCAGTAGTAGTATCAGTGGTAGTAGTAGTAGTAGTAGTAGTAGTAGTAGTAGTAGTTGTTGTAATATAGTAATAGTAATAGTCATAGTCATAGTCATAGTCATAGTAACAGTAATAGTAGTAGCAATAGTAATAGTATTAGGACTCTAGCACTGTTAATACACTGATAATCTTGCATATTTACAACTCTAAGAAATTATGCAGTGGCCTCACTAAAGCCACAGCTTACACATGTGCTCATGCAGAGAAGGACAGGGGAAATGTCAAATTGTGTCCTTACCAGAGGTACGTGGGGTCCTCTGGCTCCTGACCCTGACTGCTCTCCATTGTCCACAGAGATGTTTGAACGAATCTGCAGAGTACACTGTTCTATGGTGTGTGTCGGTGGGCTGCAGGCTGTTTTTAATGAATGAGAGTAAAAGGAGGAGGAAGTCTGCGGACACTCCCAGTTCTGTTCTGTGCTTCAACATCTGTTCTACAGGAATGAAAGAGTGAAAGGGGGAGACAGAGAGAGAAAAAGAAAGAGAAAGACAGGGGGAGAGAGGGAGACTTGCCTCAGGGCCTATAGTCTGCTGATAGGACAAAACACAAGCAATTAGTTTATTCAAAGTTTATTCAAAGAAAAGGCAAACTTTAAAGTCCCCCCCAGCACCAGAAAAAACATATATTTAGGAATGTTTACGGCACCAATAAAATCCAGAGAAAGTGCATTAAAGAAACCTACCTCTGCTCTACTCCAGTAGTCTTTAATCATATATTCATTCTCTCACTTAATGCATTATGTAGCCCTTTAATCATTTCTATTCTAATTATACAAGCAAAGTTGGTATCCATGGGTTTTTACAGTGATGTAAAATTAGCACCTTAGCCATAGAACTAAATAGGCCTGTTTCATCTTTTGAATGATGTATAGTCCACAAATGTCGTCTGTAACAAGAAAGTGAAACTCATGTTGGTCCACAGTAGCAGACCACAGACAATAGTGGTAATAGTACATTTACTTTATTTTAAACAATAGCTCTCAAATTAAAAAGCAACTGAATGAATATATTTTGGACCATTATTAGATTATTTACAAACTAGTTTCAAACTAGTATTGTTTATGTCTTCAAATTATAAATTACTGGTCCAAACCATGGATTTATAATAACTCAATGAAATAGAAAATCTAATAATAATAATAAATATAGCCACAAGCGGCGATGATCGGCCCTCGAGTGCGCTGCACCCCTCAAAAACCGTTCCCCACAAACGACGCGCCCAGCACATCGTGCCCTGCAAACGCTGCTCCCAGCAAATGCCGTGCTCAGCAACCACCATGCCCCACACTAACCCTAATAACCGTAAACCCCAACCACACTTTTCATATGCTTTACAGTGTGTAATATTAAGGCCAAGATCACGTATTAGTGATTCAAATTTCCCAGGCCAACACATCCTCCATCAGAAAAATTACATAGTGCACCTTTAAATGATTTTTGAGGAGTCTTTGCGCCCCCGCCTGGCCAACAGTGAAAAATTCCCCATGTCCACAATATATTTTTTTGCTCATAGTCATGCATAGAATTTAAGTCCCAAACTTGGTACAAATAATGTTGATGTTTCATGTCTAGGGGGCGCTATAGTGTAATTTTCCATATGCTTTATAGTGTATTATATTCAGGTCGAGATCAGCATCAGTGATTCAAATTTCAGCACGATCGGACTAAGTCTGTGCCAACGGGAGCAAATCTTCACATTGAATATTGTCGAAATTTTTATTGAACTTTGTGGTTTTGCTGCACGTAAACTGTGACAGTTTTTTAAAAAATGGAGGTAGCTGCACTTCTCTAGATGATGTACGGTGATTTTCAACCCTGTGGGTGAAGCGCCTTCAGAGGAGTGCGTTCAAACGCACCATGAGTGAAAATGCGGACTCTGCATTTTGAAGATTTCAATCCAAGATGGCTGCCTTCTGCTTTGTCAGGGGGCGTGGCCATAATAATATTTTTTGTTTGTGTTCATGTGATGAATGCGTGTACTGAATTTCGTGGCTCTATGCCAAAATTTAGCTGGGGTGGCTCCTATAGGAGTGGTTGGAGTCTAATATTCGAGGTGGCGTATTTATCTCCATTTTTTGATCCCCACACATAAAACCTATATTTTCTCGAATGTCTCATCATTTCTGAACTTTTGGCAAAGTTTGGTGAGTTTTTGAACGTTTTTCAACGTGTTTGCAGGGTCAGGTTTTATTTCAATCTGTAAGAGGCACTAATGCACCAAATTAAATTTTTTTTCACAGTCAGTAGCTTTAGGGCAGAGAGTTTAAGATCTGTGTCAAATTTCATTGAAATCAGAGTTTATTTGAGAAAATAGGAGCAATTTGTAAATTTCCAAAACTTGTGTTCACTATTTGTCGCTTCACTGCTCAGAGACCATCAGACGGATTTGGGATATGTGGATAACTTTTGACGTTCCCATCCTCGAGATAATGTGGACCAAATCTGACGTCATTGGGGTGAGCGCCCGCGGAGGAGTGCGTTTCAGCTTTGCAAACTTTAATCCAAGATGGCCGCCCCCTGGTGTGTCAGGGGGTGTGGCCATAATAATATTTTTTACTTGTCTTGTCATGTTTGACTTCTGTGTTAAATTTCATGATTCTATGTGCAAATTTTTTTTGGTGTCATTCAATTCAATTCAGTTTATTTTTGTAGCGCCCAAAATCACAGCAACAGTTGCCTCTAAGGGCGTTCCAAGATACTGATGAGTAAACATACACACAGACATATCAAAACAGGAATAAACAACATTCATGTAAAGCAGCAAATGAAACATCGTCCAGTCATCCCCTGTCCTTAGACCCTCCTTCTCAGCAAGGAAAAACTCCAAAAAACCCAGGGTCCTGGGAAAAAGAAGAAACCTCGGGAAGAACTACAGTGAAGGAGAGATCCACTCCCATGGACGGACAGGCTATAGATGTCCAGGCCCGTGGGCCAGTTCGGTATGGCCACAGCTACCCAGGTGGGGAAGGAGCCGGGGAGGGGCCAGGCGAGAAGGAGGAAGCCGGGCGAGGAGGAGGAGGACCGGGCAAGGAGGAGGGCCAGGCAAGGAGGAGGGCCGGGCAGCGGGTGGAGGAGGGCCAGGCGGGGAGGAGGGGGCCAGGTGAGGAGGAGGAGAGTCAGGCGAGGAAAAGGAGAGGGGTCCAGCTGCCATCAGGCGTCTGAAAGGGTTACACTCCACAGGGGGAGTGGGACAGGGGACAACATGTGAATAGCAATGAACAAGCTACAGATGAGAACATAGTAAGTGATGCTGATGAGAAAATAGGAGGAAACAGAGGACAGTGCTCAAGTTGCCACACTTCCCCCAGCTTGTTATCTCCTGCAGCAGCTTATCTTAACCTGGGATTTTAGTGTCACTCCCAACCAACCTGGTCATAGTTAGTTACGAGTAACATCAAACTAAGTAACCTGGTCATAAGCTATTCCGAAGAGGAAGGTTTTAAGCCTGGTCTTAAATAAAGAGACTGTGGTGCCTGTTTAACATCAACAGGGAGTTGATTCCATAACACAGGAGCTCGGTAACTGAAGGCTCTCCCCCCACTGTACTTTTAGACATTCTAGGAACCACTAATAATCCTGCATTCTGAGAGCGAAGTGCTCTATTTGGCTGACAATGGCATCCTGAAGATATGATGGGGCCATACTGTTTAAGGCTTTGTATGTCAGGAGGAGAACTTTGAATTTAATTCTAAGCTCGACAGGAAGCCAGTGACGTGATTTTAACACAGGACTGATGTGATCACGTCTTTTAGTTCCTGTTAGGACTCTGGCCGCTGTATTTTGGACCAACTGGAAGCTTCTTAAAGTACCTTTAGCGCAGACGGTGAGCAGAGAATTACAGTAATCTAGTCTGGATGTAACAAATGCATGGATAAGTTTTTCAGCATCATTTTTAGGCAAAATATTTATGATTTTAGTTATGTTTCCCAGGTGAAAATATGCAGTTTTACAAGCTTGGTTTATATGAGCTGTGAATGAGAGATTTCGGTCAAATCTGACTCCAAGGTTTTTTACAGTAGAGCTAGAGGCTATACTCACATTGTCAAGTGAGATTATCTGGTCGGACCGAGAATCTCTCTGACCTTTAGGACCGACAACAATGACCTCTGTTTTTTCAGGGTTTAAGAGCAGGTAATTCAGGGTCATCCAGGTTTTGATGTCCTTCACACAGGCACTGAGCTTATCGATTTGATCGGTCTGATTTGGTTTCACTGATAAGTACAGCTGAGTGTCATCAGCATAGCAGTGGAAATTAATGCCATGTTTTCTGATAATGTTACCTAATGGCAACATATACAGAGTAAACAGGATTGGACCAAGCACAGATCCTTGTGGAACACTGCAAACTACTTTAGAGCAGGGAGAGGTGCACTGGTTTACACTAACAAACTGGTATCTGATAGATAGGATTTAAACCATTTGAGGGCGGTCCCTCTGACACCTATGTCACATTCTAACCTCTGCAGTAGAATGTGACATAGGTGTCAGAGGGACCGCCCTCAAATGGTTTAAATCCTATCTATCTGATAGGTACCAATTTGTTAGTGTAAACCAGTAGGACCAGGACTGAAGCCAGCCCATTATCAGCAGCTAGTAGCAAATCATTTGTCACTTTAAGCAGAGCAGTTTCTGTGCTGTGGTGAGCTCTGAAACCAGACTGAAATTTTTCAAATAAATTATTGTCCTGCAGATGGTGACAAAGCTGTTTCACCCCAACTCGTTCCAGAATTTTTGAGAGAAATGGAAGATTCGAGATAGGTCTGTAGTTGGCTAGTTCATCAGGATTTAAGATAGGGTTTTTCAAAAGCGGTCATTCGTCATTCGTATTCCCTAATGCATTTTTGTCTCGTTAGGGGGCGCTGACGAGCCATTTTATTTATTTATTGAAAATGGAAATAGCCAAAAGTTAGACATCCGGAGTCTCTAACACGTGGCCGAATTTCGTGAGTTTTCGTCATTGTTCACTGGGTGAAATATGGGTGAGTGCATTAGGAGAAAAATAAGAAGAAGAAGAATATTCTGATACAAGAACAATGTTCCGCTTTTTTTTGGCCAACAAACTATACATTTTCGGAAACCTCTGTTGCATTGCTACATCATGGTGAGGGTCCTTGGTCGCTACGGGCGAGTTACGTTGCGTCACTTTAGTTCCCGCCCCTTATGAGCATCGCTATGCGATACTAATAGGCCCTTCGCCAGCCTCTGGCGCTCGGGCCTAATAATAATAATAATAATAATAATAATAATAATAATAATAATAATAATAATAATAATAATAATAATAATAATAATAATAATAATAATAATAATAATAATAAATATAGCCATAGCGGCGATGATCGACCTAAGCTTGCACTCATAGAACTCTTGAGGGCGCTAACGCGCCCTATTCCTCCCCCCTTCTTTTTTAGGCCAGTTTGGCTATGGTGATTTTTTGCTGGGCAGTGTTATTTTGTCTATTATTTATTATTTATTTAATTTTTATGTCAGTCTCAACTTTGACCAGTTGGGGGTTCTTTTGAAGATGCGCCCACATTTGAGGTTGTAGCTGTTTTTGCAGTTTCATAAATGAAAATGTGGCAGAATTAAATGTCTACATAAGATTACATTATGACGTTTAATCCAAGATGGCGGACTTTCGGTTTGGCAGGGGGCGTGGTCACAATATATTTTTATGTTCCTATTCCCATGATGCATCTGTGTACGAAATTTGGTTTGGCTACAGCAAAGTTTTTGTTGGGCGTCCTATTGACGAGGACAGATGTTTGGGCTGTTGCCATGGCAACACAATAAGAAATGGTGTGGTGTTGACATTGACTTTTTTATCAACATCCTGTCATGAATGTGTGTACCAAATTTTACATGTCTACGACAAAGTAAAATTTTGCTGTCCCAGTCAATCTCCCTAGGGGGCGCTATAGTGCCCATGTGAGATTTTCTTATATTATTCTGTTCAGGGTCGGGGTGTCCACCAATGCTTAAAGTTTGAATAAAATCGGCCAACATTTGTACGAATTATCGCTCTTCGAAATTTGATGACGAGCCACAAAAACAAAACCGTAATTTGAGTTGTTGTCACGGCAACACCGTTTGATCTTATTAAAAGCTTTTAACAACTTTTAATGTCCCACTCGTCGAGATGACACAGAATGATTCTGGTGAGGCTACGTCAAAAACCCTAGGACGAGTTCATTAAAATATGACTACAGGAAAATGTGCCGTTGTCACCAGGTTACATGGTCTATCCAATATGGCCGACTTCCTTTTGGTTGCCTAGTAACCGCATAATATACTTTTTTGTTCCTATTCCCATGATGCATCTGTGTACCAAATTTGGTTTGGCTATGCCAAAGTTTTTGTCGGGCGTCCTATTGACGAGGACAGATGTTTGAGCTGTTGCCATGACAACACAATGGAAAATGGCGTGGGAGTGTCATTGACTTTTTTGATCGAGACCAGGTCGCGAACGTGTGTACCAAATTTTATATGTCTACGACAAAGTAAATTTTAGCTGTTCCATGCAATCTCCCTAGGGGGCGCTATCGTGCCCATTTGAGATTTTCATATGTCATTCTGTTCAGGGTCGGGGTGTCCACCAACGATTAAAGTTTGAATGAAATCGGCCAAGGTTTGTGCGAATTATTGCTTGTTGAAGTTTGATGGCGATCCGCAAAAATGAACCCGAAATTTGAGCCATTGTCACGGCAACACAGTTTAATTTTTTAAAAAGCTTTTAACAACTTTTAATGTCCCACTCGTCGAGATGACACAGAATGATTCTGGTGAGGCTACGTCAAAAACCCTAGGACGAGTTCATTAAAATATGACTACAGGAAAATGTGCCGTTGTCACCAGGTTACACGGTCTATCCAATATGGCCGACTTCCTTTTGGTTGCCTAGTACTCACGTAATATACTTTTTTGTTCCTATTCCCATGATGCATCTGTGTACCAAATTTGGTTCGGCTACGCCAAAGTTTTTGTCGGGCGTCCTATTGACGAGGACAGATGTTTGGGCTGTTGCCATGGCAACACAATGGAAAATGGCGTGGGGGCGTCATTGACTTTTTTGATCGAGACCAGGTCACGAACATGTGTACCAAATTTTATATGTCTATGACAAAGTAAATTTTAGCTGTTCCATGCAATCTCCCTAGGGGGCGCTATAGTGCCCATTTGAGATTTTCATATATCATTCTGTTCAGGGTCGGGGTGTCCACCAACGCTTAAAGTTTGAATGAAATCGGCCAAAGTTTGTACAAATTATCGCTCTTTGAAATGTGATGGCGAGCCACAAAAACGAATCCGAAATTTGAGCCGTTGTCACGGCAACACCGTTTAATTTTTTAAAAAGCTTTTAACAACTTTTAATGTCCCACTCGTCGAGATGACACAGAATGATTCTGGTGAGACTACTTCAAAAACCCTAGGACGAGTTCGTTAAAGTACGATGACATGAAAATGCGCCTTCGACGCCAGGTCGCACGGTCTATCCAATATGGCCGACTTCCTGTTTGTTGCCTAGCAACCGCATAATATACTTTTTTGTTGCTATTCCCATGATGCATCTGTGTACCAAATTTGGTTCAGCTACGCCAAAGTTTTTGTCGGGCGTCCTATTGACGAGGACAGATGTTTGGGCTGTTGCCATGGCAACACGATGGCGAATGGCGTGGGGGCGTCATTGACTTTTTTGATCGAGACCAGGTCACGAACGTGTGTACCAAATTTTATATGTCTACGACAAAGTAAATTTTAGCTGTTCCATGCAATCTCCCTAGGGGGCGCTATAGTGCCCATTTGAGATTTTCATATATCATTCTGTTCAGGGTCGGGGTGTCCACCAACGCTTAAAGTTTGAATGAAATCGGCCAACATTTGTACGAATTATCGCTCTTCGAAATTTGATGGCGAGCCGCAAAAACGTACCCGAAATTTGAGCGGTTGTCACGGCAACACCGTTTAATTTTTTTAAAAGCTTTTAACAACTTTTAATGTCCCACTCGTCGAGATGACACAGAATGATTCTGGTGAGGCTGCGTCAAAAACCCTAGGACGAGTTCGTTAAAAATGCGATGACATGAAAATGCGCCCGACGCCAGGTCGCACGATCGGTCCAATATGGCCGACTTCCTGTTGGTTGCCTAGCAACCGCGTAATATATTTTTTTGTTTGGGACGACAAGACCCATCCACCACCCGAATTTCGTTTGTCTACGTCAAAGTTCATTTTTCGGGTATAGCCATAGGCGCAATGTATTTTGATTTTGCAGGGGGCGCTGTCGTGCCACTTTTTTGAATTTTTGGATGTGGAGTATTTGTAAATTCCTACTTTGGCGTTCTTGAATTTTGTGCAAAATTTCGTGAGTTTTAAATCGGCGGAAGTTGCCGAACTGTGTTCGGGGGGCGGAGGAAAATAATAATAATAATAATAATAATAATAAGAAAAATCCCAAAATAACAATAACAATATAGCGCCAGGAATGGGGGCACATATCATTTTAAAGCACTCGCGTCCAGTAACGCACCCGTGGGGTCAAATGTCAATGACGAAGCGCGTTGCGCTCGTCATTGACCTCTTCGGTTTCTCACATACCCAGTGCACGTTTTTGGCGTTTGCCCGCGTTAACGATTACAATTATGCCGCTGTCGCGGCAATGGGCAGTGCCAGTCTGTACTACTGGATGCCATGAGTGTCACTGATGAGTGGCATTGAGTGTTTGATAAGGGGGCGAGCGCTTCGCGCTCGGTTTTCATGACATCATGCACTTCGTGCATGATGTCATGTGCGCCCTACGTTTTTGGGTGAACGATTACAATTATGCCGCTGGCGCGGCCATGGCGATGCCACCGTGCCAGGTCAGCGGGCACCAGTCAGTGACATGGTGATGCCAGTGTGCTTGGAAAGGGGAGAGCGCTTCGCGCTCTGTTTCGTGCGCTCCGCTTCGCTCCGCGCACTCAGCGCAGCAGTGCTTCGCACTGCTGAACAATCACAAGAGGCCCTACGCCGCCTAGGCGCTCGGGCCTAAATATAGCCGCAAGCGGCGATGATCGGCCCTCGCTTGCACTCGCAGAACTCGCAGGGGGCGCTAACGCGCCCTATTCCTCCCCCCTTCTTTTTTAGGCCAGTTTGGCTATGGTGATTTTTTGCTGGGCAGTGTTATTTTGTCTATTATTTATTATTTATTTAATTTTTATGTCAGTCTCAACTTTGACCAGTTGGGGGTTCTTTTGAAGATGCGCCCACATTTGAGGTTGTAGCTGTTTTTGCAGTTTCATAAATGAAAATGTGGCAGAATTAAATGTCTACATAAGATTACATTATGACGTTTAATCCAAGATGGCGGACTTTCGGTTTGGCAGGGGGCGTGGTCACAATATATTTTTATGTTCCTATTCCCATGATGCATCTGTGTACCAAATTTGGTTTGGCTACAGTAAAGTTTTTGTTGGGCGTCCTATTGACGAGGACAGATGTTTGGGCTGTTGCCATGGCAACACAATAAGAAATGGTGTGGTGTTGACATTGACTTTTTTATCAACATCCTGTCATGAATGTGTGTACCAAATTTTACATGTCTACGACAAAGTAAAATTTTGATGTCCCAGTCAATCTCCTAGGGGCGCTATAGTGCCCATGTGAGATTTTCTTATATTATTCTGTTCAGGGTCGGGGTGTCCACCAATGCTTAAAGTTTGAATAAAATCGGCCAACATTTGTACGAATTATCGCTCTTCGAAATTTGATGACGAGCCACAAAAACAAAACCGTAATTTGAGTTGTTGTCACGGCAACACCGTTTGATCTTATTAAAAGCTTTTAACAACTTTTAATGTCCCACTCGTCGAGATGACACAGAATGATTCTGGTGAGGCTACGTCAAAAACCCTAGGACGAGTTCATTAAAATATGACTACAGGAAAATGTGCCGTTGTCACCAGGTTACATGGTCTATCCAATATGGCCGACTTCCTTTTGGTTGCCTAGTAACCGCATAATATACTTTTTTGTTCCTATTCCCATGATGCATCTGTGTACCAAATTTGGTTTGGCTATGCCAAAGTTTTTGTCGGGCGTCCTATTGACGAGGACAGATGTTTGAGCTGTTGCCATGACAACACAATGGAAAATGGCGTGGGAGTGTCATTGACTTTTTTGATCGAGACCAGGTCGCGAACGTGTGTACCAAATTTTATATGTCTACGACAAAGTAAATTTTAGCTGTTCCATGCAATCTCCTAGGGGCGCTATCGTGCCCATTTGAGATTTTCATATGTCATTCTGTTCAGGGTCGGGTGTCCACCAACGATTAAAGTTTGAATGAAATCGGCCAAGGTTTGTGCGAATTATTGCTTGTTGAAGTTTGATGGCGATCCGCAAAAATGAACCCGAAATTTGAGCCATTGTCACGGCAACACAGTTTAATTTTTTAAAAAGCTTTTAACAACTTTTAATGTCCCACTCGTCGAGATGACACAGAATGATTCTGGTGAGGCTACGTCAAAAACCCTAGGACGAGTTCATTAAAATATGACTACAGGAAAATGTGCCGTTGTCACCAGGTTACACGGTCTATCCAATATGGCCGACTTCCTTTTGGTTGCCTAGTACTCACGTAATATACTTTTTTGTTCCTATTCCCATGATGCATCTGTGTACCAAATTTGGTTCGCTACGCCAAAGTTTTTGTCGGGCGTCCTATTGACGAGGACAGATGTTTGGGCTGTTGCCATGGCAACACAATGGAAAATGGCGTGGGGGCGTCATTGACTTTTTTGATCGAGACCAGGTCACGAACATGTGTACCAAATTTTATATGTCTATGACAAAGTAAATTTTAGCTGTTCCATGCAATCTCCCTAGGGGGCGCTATAGTGCCCATTTGAGATTTTCATATATCATTCTGTTCAGGGTCGGGGTGTCCACCAACGCTAAAGTTTGAATGAAATCGGCCAAAGTTTGTACAAATTATCGCTCTTTGAAATGTGATGGCGAGCCACAAAAACGAATCCGAAATTTGAGCCGTTGTCACGGCAACACCGTTTAATTTTTTAAAAAGCTTTTAACAACTTTTAATGTCCCACTCGTCGAGATGACACAGAATGATTCTGGTGAGACTACTTCAAAAACCCTAGGACGAGTTCGTTAAAGTACGATGACATGAAAATGCGCCTTCGACGCCAGGTCGCACGGTCTATCCAATATGGCCGACTTCCTGTTTGTTGCCTAGCAACCGCATAATATACTTTTTTGTTGCTATTCCCATGATGCATCTGTGTACCAAATTTGGTTCAGCTACGCCAAAGTTTTTGTCGGGCGTCCTATTGACGAGGACAGATGTTTGGGCTGTTGCCATGGCAACACGATGGCGAATGGCGTGGGGGCGTCATTGACTTTTTTGATCGAGACCAGGTCACGAACGTGTGTACCAAATTTTATATGTCTACGACAAAGTAAATTTTAGCTGTTCCATGCAATCTCCCTAGGGGGCGCTATAGTGCCCATTTGAGATTTTCATATATCATTCTGTTCAGGGTCGGGGTGTCCACCAACGCTTAAAGTTTGAATGAAATCGGCCAACATTTGTACGAATTATCGCTCTTCGAAATTTGATGGCGAGCCGCAAAAACGTACCCGAAATTTGAGCGGTTGTCACGGCAACACCGTTTAATTTTTTAAAAAGCTTTTAACAACTTTTAATGTCCCACTCGTCGAGATGACACAGAATGATTCTGGTGAGGCTGCGTCAAAAACCCTAGGACGAGTTCGTTAAAGTACGATGACATGAAAATGCGCCTTCGACGCCAGGTCGCACGATCGGTCCAATATGGCCGACTTCCTGTTGGTTGCCTAGCAACCGCGTAATATATTTTTTGGTTTGGGACGACAAGACCCATCCACCACCCGAATTTCGTTTGTCTACGTCAAAGTTCATTTTTCGGGTATAGCCATAGGCGCAATGTATTTTGATTTTGCAGGGGGCGCTGTCGTGCCACTTTTTTGAATTTTTGGATGTGGAGTATTTGTAAATTCCTACTTTGGCGTTCTTGAATTTTGTGCAAAATTTCGTGAGTTTTCGTCGGCGGGAAGTTGCCGAACTGTGTTCGGGGGGCGGAGGAAAATAATAATAATAATAAATATAGCCGCAAGCGGCGATGATCGGCCCTCGCTAGCTCTCGCAGAACTCGCAGGGGGCGCTAACGCGCCCTATTCCTCCCCCCCTTTTCTTAGGACAGTTTGGCTATGGTGATTTTTTTCTGGGCAGTGTTATTTTGTCTATTATTTATTATTTATTTAATTTTTATGTCAGTCTCAACTTTGACCAGTTGGGGGTTCTTTTGAAGATGCGCCCACATTTGAGGTTGTAGCTGTTTTTACAGTTTCATAAATGAAAATGTGGCAGAATTAAATGTCTACATAGGATTACATTATGACGTTTAATCCAAGATGGCGGACTTCCGGTTTGGCAGGGGGCGTGGTCACAATATATTTATATGTTCCTATTCCCATGATGCATCTGTGTACCAAATTTGGTTTGGCTACAGCAAAGTTTTTGTTGGGAGTCCTATTGACGAGGACAAATGTTTGGGCTGTTGCCATGGCAACACAATAAGAAATGGTGTGGTGGTGACTTTGACCTTTTTGATCAAGACCAGGTCACAAACGTGTGTACCAAATTTTATATGTCTATGACAAATTAAAATTTTACTGTCCCAGTCAATCTCCCTAGGGGGCGCTATAGTGCCCATGTGAGATTTTCTTATATTATTCTGTTCAGGGTCGGGGTGTCCACCAACGCTTAAAGTTTGAATAAAATCGGCCAACATTTGTACGAATTATCGCTCTTCGAAATTTGATGACGAGCCACAAAAACGAAACCGTAATTTGAGTTGTTGTCACGGCAACACCGTTTGATCTTATTAAAAGCTTTTAACAACTTTTAATGTCCCACTCGTCGAAATGACACAGAATGATTCTGGTGAGGCTATGTCAAAAACCCTAGGACGAGTTCATTAAAATATGACTACAGGAAAATGTGCCGTTGTCACCAGGTTACATGGTCTATCCAATATGGCCGACTTCCTTTTGGTTGCCTAGTAACCGCGTAATATACTTTTTTGTTCCTATTTACATGATGCATCTGTGTACAGAATTTGGTTCGGCTACGCCAAAGTTTTTGTCGCCTGTCCTATTTGCGAGGACAGATGTTTGGCCTGTTACCATGGCAACACGATGGTAAATGGCGTGGGGGCATCATTGACTTTTTTGATCGAGACCCTGTCATGAACATATGTACCAAATTTTATATGTCTACGATAAAGTAAATTTTTGCTGTTCCATGCAATCTCCCTAGGGGGCGCTATAGTGCCCATTTGAGATTTTCTTATATCATTCTGTTCAGGGTCGGGGTGTCCACCAACGCTTCAAGTTTGAGTGAAATCGGCCAAAGTTTATGCGAATTATTGGTTGTTGAAGTTTGATGACGAGCTACAAAAACGAAACCGTAATTTGAGTTGTTGTCACGGCAACACCGTTTAATTTTTTAAAAAGCTTTTAACAACTTTTAATGTCCCACTCGTCGAGATGACAGAATGATTCTGGTGAGACTACGTCAAAAACCCTAGGACGAGTTCATTAAAATATGACTACAGGAAAATGTGCCGTTGTCACCAGGTTACACGGTCTATCCAATATGGCCGACTTCCTTTTGGTTGCCTAGTAACCCCGTAATATACTTTTTTGTTCCTATTCCCATGATGCATCTGTGTACCAAATTTGGTTCGGCTACGCCAAAGTTTTTGTCGCCTGTCCTATTTGCGAGGACAGATGTTTGGCCTGTTACCATGGCAACACGATGGTAAATGGCGTGGGGGCATCATTGACTTTTTTGATCGAGACCCTGTCATGAACATATGTACCAAATTTTATATGTCTACGATAAAGTAAATTTTTGCTGTTCCATGCAATCTCCCTAGGGGGCGCTATAGTGCCCATTTGAGATTTTCTTATATCATTCTGTTCAGGGTCGGGGTGTCCACCAACGCTTCAAGTTTGAGTGAAATCGGCCAAAGTTTATGCGAATTATTGGTTGTTGAAGTTTGATGACGAGCTACAAAAACGAAACCGTAATTTGAGTTGTTGTCA
This sequence comes from Odontamblyopus lacepedii, assembly GCA_034769755.1. NCBI lineage: Eukaryota > Metazoa > Chordata > Actinopteri > Gobiiformes > Gobiidae > Odontamblyopus > Odontamblyopus lacepedii. The sequence goes on along the minus strand of CM068348.1, from coordinate 17,875,512 downwards.
CGGCAACACCGTTTAATTTTTTAAAAAGCTTTTAACAACTTTTAATGTCCCACTCGTCGAGATGACAGAATGATTCTGGTGAGACTACGTCAAAAACCCTAGGACGAGTTCATTAAAATATGACTACAGGAAAATGTGCCGTTGTCACCAGGTTACACGGTCTATCCAATATGGCCGACTTCCTTTTGGTTGCCTAGTAACCCCGTAATATACTTTTTTGTTCCTATTCCCATGATGCATCTGTGTACCAAATTTGGTTCGTCTACGCCAAAGTTTTTGTCGGGCGTCCTATTGACGAGGACAGATGTTTGGGCTGTTGCCATGGCAACACAATGGCAAATGGCGTGGGGGCGTCATTGACTTTTTTGATCGAGACCAGGTCGCGAACATATGTACCAAATTTTATATGTGTACGACAAAGTAAATTTTTGCTGTTCCATGCAATCTCCCTAGGGGGCGCTATCGTGCCCATTTGAGATTTTCTTATATTATTCTGTTCAGGGTTGGGGTGTCCACCAACGGTTAAAGTTTGAATGAAATCGGCCAACATTTGTACGAATTATCGCTCTTCGAAATTTGATGGCGAGCCGCAAAAACGTACCCGAAATTTGGGCCGTTGTCACGACAACACCGTTAAATTTTTTAAAAAGCTTTTAACAACTTTTAATGTCCCACTCGTCGAGATGACACAGAATGATTCTGGTGAGGCTACGTCAAAAACCCTAGGACGAGTTCGTTAAAGTACGATGACATGAAAATGCGCCTTCGACGCCAGGTCGCACGGTCTATCCAATATGGCCGACTTCCTGTTGGTTGCCTAGCAACCGCATAATATACTTTTTTGTTCCTATTCCCATGATGCATCTGTGTACCAAATTTGGTTCGGCTACGCCAAAGTTTTTGTCGGGCGTCCTATTGACGAGGACAGATGTTTGGGCTGTTGCCATGGCAACACGATGGCGAATGGCGTGGGGGCGTCATTGACTTTTTTGATCGAGACCAGGTCACGAACGTGTGTACCAAATTTTATATGTCTACGACAAAGTAAATTTTAGCTGTTCCATGCAATCTCCCTAGGGGGCGCTATAGTGCCCATTTGAGATTTTCTTATATCATTCTGTTCAGGGTCGGGGTGTCCATCAACGCTTAAAGTTTGAGCGAAATGGGCCAACATTTGTACGAATTATCGCTCTTCGAAATTCGATGGCGAGCCGCAAAAACGTACCCGAAATTTGAGCGGTTGTCACGGCAACACCGTTAAATTTTTTAAAAAGCTTTTAACAACTTTTAATGTCCCACTCGTCGAGATGACACAGAATGATTCTGGTGAGACTACGTCAAAAACCCTAGGACGAGTTCGTTAAAGTACGGCGAAAAGAAAATGTGCCTTTGCCACCACGTTACACGGTGTATCCAATATGGCCGACTTCCTGTTGGTTGCCTAGCAACCGCGTAATATACTTTTTTGTTCCTATTCCCATGATGCATCTGTGTACCAAATTTGGTTCGGCTACGCCAAAGTTTTTGTCGGGCGTCCTATTGACGAGGACAGATGTTTGGGCTGTTGCCATGGCAACACGATGGCGAATGGCGTGGGGGCGTCATTGACTTTTTTGATCGAGACCAGGTCACGAACGTGTGTACCAAATTTTATATGTCTACGACAAAGTAAATTTTAGCTGTTCCATGCAATCTCCCTAGGGGGCGCTATAGTGCCCATTTGAGATTTTCTTATATCATTCTGTTCAGGGTCGGGTTGTCCACTAACGCTTCAAATTTGAATGAAATCGGCCAACATTTGTACGAATTATCGCTCTTCGAAATTTGATGGCGAGCCACAAAAACGAACCCGAAATTTGAGCCGTTGTCACGGCAACACCGTTTAATTTTTTAAAAAGCTTTTAACAACTTTTAATGTCCCACTCGTCGAGATGACACAGAATGATTCTGGTGACTCTGCGTCAAAAACCCTAGGACGAGTTCGTTAAAGTACGATGACATGAAAATGCGCCTTCGGCGCCACGTCGCACGATCGGTCCAATATGGCCGACTTCCTGTTGGTTGCCTAGCAACCGCGTAATATTTTTTTTTGTTTGGAACGACAAGACCCATCCACCACCCGAATTTCGTTTGTCTACGACAAAGTTAATTTTTCGGGTATAGCCATAGGCGCAATGTATTTTGATTTTGCAGGGGGCGCTGTCGAGCCACTTTTTTGAATTTTTGGATGTGGAGTATTTGTAAATTCCTACTTTGGCGTTCTTGAATTTTGTGCAAAATTTCGTGAGTTTTCGTCGGCGGGAAGTTGCCGAACTGTGTTCGGGGGGCGGAGGAAAATAATAATAATAATAATAATAAATATAGCCGCAAGCGGCGATGATCGGCCCTCGCTAGCTCTCGCAGAACTCCCAGGGGGTGCTAACGCGCCCTATTTCTCCCCCCCTTTTTTTAGGCCAATTTGGCTATGGTGATTTTTTGTTGTGCAGTGTTATTTTGTCTATTATTTATTATTTATTTAATTTTTATGTCAGTCTCAACTTTGACCAGTTGGGGGTTCTTTTGAAGATGCGCCCACATTTGAGGTTGTAGCTGTTTTTACAGTTTCATAAATGAAAATGTGGCAGAATTAAATGTCTACATAGGATTACATTATGACGTTTAATCCAAGATGGCGGACTTCCGGTTTGGCAGGGGGCGTGGTCACAATATATTTTTATGTTCCTATTCCCATGATGCATCTGTGTACCAAATTTGGTTTGGCTACAGCAAAGTTTTTGTTGTGCGTCCTATTGACGAGGACAGATGTTTGGGCTGTTGCCATGGCAACACAATAAGAAATGGTGTGGGGGCGTCCTTGACTTTTTTGATTGAGACCAGGTCACAAACGTGTGTACCAAATTTTATATGTCTACGACAAAGTACATTTTAGCTGTTCCATGCAATCTCCCTAGGGGGCGCTATAGTGCCCATTTGAGATTTTCTAATAAAAATCTGTTCAGGGTCGGGGTGTCCACCAACGATTAAAGTTTGAATAAAATCGGCAAACATTTGTACGAATTATCGCTCTTCGAAATTTGATGGCGATCCGCAAAAATGAACCCGAAATTTGAGCCATTGTCACGGCAACACCGTTTAATTTTTTAAAAAGCTTTTAACAACTTTTAATGTCCCACTCGTCGAGATGACACAGAATGATTCTGGTGAGGCTACGTCAAAAACCCTAGGACGAGTTCGTTAAAGTACAACGACAGGAAAATGCGCTTTTGCCACCAGGTTACACGGTCTATCCAATATGGCCGACTTCCTGTTGGTTGCCTAGCAACCGCGTAATATACTTTTTTGTTCCTATTTTCATGATGCATCTGTGTACAGAATTTGGTTCGGCTACGCCAAAGTTTTTGTCGCCTGTCCTATTTGCGAGGACAGATGTTTGGCCTGTTACCATGGCAACACGATGGTAAATGGCGTGGGGGCATCATTGACTTTTTTGATCGAGACCCTGTCATGAACATATGTACCAAATTTTATATGTCTACAATAAAGTAAATTTTTGCTGTTCCATGCAATCTCCCTAGGGGGCGCTATAGTGCCCATTTGAGATTTTCTTATATCATTCTGTTCAGGGTCGGGGTGTCCACCAACGCTTCAAGTTTGAGTGAAATCGGCCAAAGTTTATGCGAATTATTGGTTGTTGAAGTTTGATGACGAGCTACAAAAACGAAACCGTAATTTGAGTTGTTGTCACGGCAACACCGTTTAATTTTTTAAAAAGCTTTTAACAACTTTTAATGTCCCACTCGTCGAGATGACACAGAATGATTCTGGTGAAGGTGCGTCAAAAACCCTAGGACGAGTTCGTTAAAGTACGATGACATGAAAATGCGCCTTCGACGCCAGGTCGCACGGTCTATCCAATATGGCCGACTTCCTGTTGGTTGCCTAGCAACCGCATAATATACTTTTTTGTTGCTATTCCCATGATGCATCTGTGTACCAAATTTGGTTCGGCTACGCCAAAGTTTTTGTCGGGCGTCCTATTGACGAGGACAGATGTTTGGGCTGTTGCCATGGCAACACGATGGCGAATGGCGTGGGGGCGTCATTGACTTTTTTGATCGAGACCAGGTCACGAACGTGTGTACCAAATTTTATATGTCTACGACAAAGTAAATTTTAGCTGTTCCATGCAATCTCCCTAGGGGGCGCTATAGTGCCCATTTGAGATTTTCTTATATCATTCTGTTCAGGGTCGGGGTGTCCATCAACGCTTAAAGTTTGAGCGAAATCGGCCAACATTTGTACGAATTATCGCTCTTCGAAATTCGATGGCGAGCCGCAAAACGCATTCAAATTTGAGCCGTTGTCACGGCAACACCGTTAAATTTTTTAAAAAGCTTTTAACAACTTTTAATGTCCCACTCGTCGAAATGACACAGAATGATTCTGGTGAGTCTGCGTCAAAAACCCTAGGACGAGTTCGTTAAAGTACAATGACATGAAAATGCGCCTTCGACGCCAGGTCGCACGATCGGTCCAATATGGCCGACTTCCTGTTGGTTGCCTAGCAACCGCGTAATATATTTTTTGGTTTGGAAAGACAAGACCCATCCACCACCCGAATTTCGTTTGTCTACGACAAAGTTCATTTTTCGGGTATAGCCATAGGCGCAATGTATTTTGATTTTGCAGGGGGCGCTGTCGTGCCACTTTTTTGAATTTTTGGATGTGGAGTATTTGTAAATTCCTACTTTGGCGTTCTTGAATTTTGTGCAAAATTTCGTGAGTTTTCGTCGGCGGGAAGTTGCCGAACTCTGTTCGGGGGGCGGAGGAAAATAATAATAATAATAATAATAATAATAATAAGAAAAATCCCAAAATAACAATAACAATATAGCGCCAGGAATGGGGGCACATATCATTTTAAAGCACTCGCGTCCAGTAACGCACCCGTGGGGTCAAATGGGGTCAAATGTCAATGACGAGCGCGTTGCGCTCGTCATTGACCTCTTCGGTTTCTCACATACCCAGTGCACGTTTTTGGCGTTTGCCCGCGTTAACGATTACAATTATGCCGCTGTCGCGGCAATGGGCAGTGCCAGTCTGTACTACTGGATGCCATGAGTGTCACTGATGAGTGGCATTGAGTGTTTGATAAGGGGCGAAGCGCTTGGCGCTGGTTTCATGACATCATGCGCTTCGTGCATGATGTCATGTGCGCTCTACGCTTTTGGGTGAACGACATAATTATGCGCTGGCGCCGCCATGGCGATGCCACCGTGCCAGGTCAGCGGGCACCAGTCAGTGACATGGTGATGCCAGTGTGCTTGGAAAGGGAGAGCGCGCTCTGTTTTCGCGCCGCTCCGCGCACTCAGCGCAGCAGTGCTTCGCACTGCTGAACAATCACAATAGGCCCTACGCCGCCTAGGCGCTCGGGCCTAAATATAGCCGCAAGCGGCGATGATCGGCCCTCGCTTGCTCTCGCAGAACTCCCAGGGGGCACTAACGCGCCCCTTTCCTCCCCCCCCTTTTCTTAGGACAGTTTGGCTATGGTGATTTTTTGTTGGGCAGTGTTATTTTGTCTATTATTTATTATTTATTTAATTTTTATGTCAGTCTCAACTTTGACCAGTTGGGGGTTCTTTTGAAGATGCGCCCACATTTGAGGTTGTTGCTGTTTTTACAGTTTCATAAATGAAAATGTGGCAGAATTAAATGTCTACATAGGATTACATTATGACGTTTAATCCAAGATGGCGGACTTCCGGTTTGGCAAGGGGCGTGGTCACAATATATTTTTATGTTCCTATTCCCATGATGCATCTGTGTACCAAATTTGGTTTGGCTACAGCAAAGTTTTTGTTGGGAGTCCTATTGACGAGGACAAATGTTTGGGCTGTTGCCATGGCAACACAATAAGAAATGGTGTGGTGGTGACTTTGACCTTTTTGATCAAGACCAGGTCACAAACGTGTGTACCAAATTTTATATGTCTATGACAAATTAAAATTTTACTGTCCCAGTCAATCTCCCTAGGGGGCGCTATAGTGCCCATGTGAGATTTTCTTATATTATTCTGTTCAGGGTCGGGGTGTCCACCAACGCTTAAAGTTTGAATAAAATCGGCCAACATTTGTACGAATTATCGCTCTTCGAAATTTGATGACGAGCCACAAAAACGAAACCGTAATTTGAGTTGTTGTCACGGCAACACCGTTTGATCTTATTAAAAGCTTTTAACAACTTTTAATGTCCCACTCGTCGAGATGACACAGAATGATTCTGGTGAGGCTACGTCAAAAACCCTAGGACGAGTTCATTAAAATATGACTACAGGAAAATGTGCCGTTGTCACCAGGTTACATGGTCTATCCAATATGGCCGACTTCCTTTTGGTTGCCTAGTAACCGCGTAATATACTTTTTTGTTCCTATTCCCATGATGCATCTGTGTACCAAATTTGGTTCGGCTACGCCAAAGTTTTTGTCGGGCGTCCTATTGACGAGGACAGATATTTGCCCTGTTACCATGGCAACACGATGGGAAATGGCGTGGGGGCATCATTGACTTTTTTGATCGAGACCAGGTCACGAACGTGTGTACCAAATTGTATATGTCTACGACAAAGTAAATTTTAGCTGTTCCATGCAATCTCCCTAGGGGGCGCTATAGTGCCCATTTGAGATTTTCTTATATCATTCTGTTCAGGGTCGGGGTGTCCACCAACGATTAAAGTTTGAGCGAAATCGGCCAACATTTGTACGAATTATCGCTTCTTGAAATTTGATGGCGAGCTGCAAAACGCGTGCGAAATTTGAGCCGTTGTCACGGCAACACCGTTTAATTTTTTAAAAAGCTTTTAACAACTTTTAATGTCCCACTCGTCGAGATGACACAGAATGATTCTGGTGAGGCTGCGTCAAAAACCCTAGGACGAGTTCGTTAAAGTACGATGACATGAAAATGCGCCTTCGGCGCCAGGTCGCACGATCGGTCCAATATGGCTGACTTCCTGTTGGTTGCCTAGCAACCGTGTAATATTTTTTTTTGTTTGGGACGACAAGACCCATCCACCACCCGAATTTCGTTTGTCTACGTCAAAGTTCATTTTTCGGGTATAGCCATAGGCGCAATGTATTTTGATTTTGCAGGGGGCGCTGTCGCGCCACTTTTTTGAATTTTTGGATGTGGAGTATTTGTAAATTCCTACTTTGGCGTTCTTGAATTTTGTGCAAAATTTCGTGAGTTTTCGTCGGCGGGAAGTTGCCGAACTGTGTTCGGGGGGCGGAGGAAAATAATAATAATAATAATAAATATAGCCGCAAGCGGCGATGATCGGCCCTCGCTAGCTCTCGCAGAACTCCCAGGGGGCGCTAACGCGCCCTATTTCTCCCCCCCTTTTTTTAGGCCAATTTGGCTATGGTGATTTTTTGTTGTGCAGTGTTATTTTGTCTATTATTTATTATTTATTTAATTTTTATGTCAGTCTCAACTTTGACCAGTTGGGGGTTCTTTTGAAGATGCGCCCACATTTGAGGTTGTAGCTGTTTTTACAGTTTCATAAATGAAAATGTGGCAGAATTAAATCTCTACATAGGATTACATTATGACGTTTAATCCAAGATGGCGGACTTCCGGTTTGGCGGGGGGCGTGGTCACAATATATTTTTATGTTCGTATTGCCATGATGCATCAGTGTACCAAATTTGGTTCGGGTACGCCAAAGTTTTTGTTGTGCGTCCTATTGACAAGGACAGATGTTTGGGCTGTTGCCATGGCAACACAATAAGAAATGGTGTGGGGGCGTTCTTGACTTTTTTGATTGAGACCAGGTCACAAACGTGTGTACCAAATTTTATATGTCTACGACAAAGTACATTTTAGCTGTTCCATGCAATCTCCCTAGGGGGCGCTATAGTGCCCATTTGAGATTTTCTAATAAAAATCTGTTCAGGGTCGGGGTGTCCACCAACGATTAAAGTTTGAATAAAATCGGCGAACATTTGTACAAATTATCGCTCTTCGAAATTTGATGGCGAGCCACAAAAATGAACCCGAAATTTGAGCCATTGTCACGGCAACACCGTTAAATTTTTTAAAAAGCTTTTAACAACTTTTAATGTCCCACTCGTCGAGATGACACAGAATGATTCTGGTGACTCTACGTCAAAAACCCTAGGACGAGTTCGTTAAAGTATGACTACAGGAAAATGCGCCTTTGCCACCAGGTTACACGGTCTATCCAATATGGCCGACTTCCTGTTGGTTGCCTAGCAACCGCATAATATACTTTTTTGTTGCTATTCCCATGATGCATCTGTGTACCAAATTTGGTTTGGCTACAGCAAAGTTTTTGTTGGGAGTCCTATTGACGAGGACAAATGTTTGGGCTGTTGCCATGGCAACACAATAAGAAATGGTGTGGTGGTGACTTTGACCTTTTTGATCAAGACCAGGTCACAAACGTGTGTACCAAATTTTATATGTCTACGACAAATTAAAATTTTGCTGTCCCAGTCAATCTCCCTAGGGGGCGCTATAGTGCCCATGTGAGATTTTCTTATATTATTCTGTTCAGGGTCGGGGTGTCCACCAATGCTTAAAGTTTGAATAAAATCGGCCAACATTTGTACGAATTATCGCTCTTCGAAATTTGATGACGAGCCACAAAAACGAAACCGTAATTTGAGTTGTTGTCACGGCAACACCGTTTGATCTTATTAAAAGCTTTTAACAACTTTTAATGTCCCACTCGTCGAGATGACACAGAATGATTCTGGTGAGACTACGTCAAAAACCCTAGGACGAGTTCATTAAAATATGACTACAGGAAAATGTGCCGTTGTCACCAGGTTACATGGTCTATCCAATATGGCCGACTTCCTTTTGGTTGCCTAGTAACCGCGTAATATACTTTTTTGTTCCTATTCCCATGATGCATCTGTGTACCAAATTTGGTTCGGCTACGCCAAAGTTTTTGTCGGGCGTCCTATTGACGAGGACAGATGTTTGGGCTGTTGCCATGACAACACAATGGAAAATGGCGTGGGAGTGTCATTGACTTTTTTATCAAGATCCTGTCATGAATGTGTGTACCAAATTTTATATGTCTACGACAAAGTAAATTTTAGCTGTTCCATGCAATCTCCCTAGGGGGCGCTATAGTGCCCATTTGAGATTTTCTTATATCATTCTGTTCAGGGTCGGGGTGTCCACCAACGCTTAAAGTTTGAATGAAATCGGCCAAGGTTTGTGCGAATTATTGCTTGTTGAAGTTTGATGGCGATCCGCAAAAATGAACCCGAAATTTGAGCCATTGTCACGGCAACACCGTTTAATTTTTTAAAAAGCTTTTAACAACTTTTAATGTCCCACTCGTCGAGATGACACAGAATGATTCTGGTGAGACTACGTCAAAAACCCTAGGACGAGTTCGTTAAAGTACGATGACATGAAAATGCGCCTTCGACGCCAGGTCGCACGGTCTATCCAATATGGCCGACTTCCTGTTGGTTGCCTAGCAACCGCATAATATACTTTTTTGTTGCTATTCCCATGATGCATCTGTGTACCAAATTTGGTTCGGCTACGCCAAAGTTTTTGTCGGGCGTCCTATTGACGAGGACAGATGTTTGGGCTGTTGCCATGGCAACACGATGGCGAATGGCGTGGGGGCGTCATTGACTTTTTTGATCGAGACCAGGTCACGAACGTGTGTACCAAATTTTATATGTCTACGACAAAGTAAATTTTAGCTGTTCCATGCAATCTCCCTAGGGGGCGCTATAGTGCCCATTTGAGATTTTCTTATATCATTCTGTTCAGGGTCGGGGTGTCCATCAACGCTTAAAGTTTGAGCGAAATCGGCCAACATTTGTACGAATTATCGCTCTTCGAAATTCGATGGCGAGCCGCAAAAACGTACCCGAAATTTGAGCCGTTGTCACGGCAACACCGTTAAATTTTTTAAAAAGCTTTTAACAACTTTTAATGTCCCACTCGTCGAGATGACACAGAATGATTCTGGTGAGGCTACGTCAAAAACCCTAGGACGAGTTCGTTAAAGTACGATGACATGAAAATGCGCCTTCGACGCCAGGTCGCACGATCGGTCCAATATGGCCGACTTCCTGTTGGTTGCCTAGCAACCGCGTAATATATTTTTTGGTTTGGAACGACAAGACCCATCCACCACCCGAATTTCGTTTGTCTACGACAAAGTTCATTTTTCGGGTATAGCCATAGGCGCAATGTATTTTGATTTTGCAGGTGGCGCTGTCGCCACTTTTTTGAATTTTTGGATGTGGAGTATTTGTAAATTCCTACTTTGGCGTTCTTGAATTTTGTGCAAAATTTCGTGAGTTTTCGTCGGCGGGAAGTTGCCGAACTCTGTTCGGGGGGCGGAGGAAAATAATAATAATAATAATAATAAGAAAAATCCCAAAATAACAATAACAATATAGCGCCAGGAATGGGGCACATATCATTTTAAAGCACTCGCGTCCAGTAACGCACCACGTGGGAGTCAAATGTCAATTACGAAAGGCGCTACGCTCGAATTGACCTCTTCGGCTTCTCACATACCCAGTGCACGCGTTTTTGGCGTTTGCCCGGCGTTATCGATTACAATTATGCCGCTGTCGCGTACTGTGGGCAGTGCCAGTCTGTACTACTGGATGCCATGAGTGTCACTGATGAGTGGCATTGAGTGTTTGATAAGGGAAGCGGCGCCACAGTTTTCCTGACATCATGCACTTCGTGCATGATGTCATGTCTTTATCACGTTTTTGGGTGAACGATTATAATTATACGCTGGCGCTCGCCATGGCGATGCCACCGTGCCAGGTCAGCGGGCACCAGTCAGTGACATGGTGATGCCAGTGTGCTTGAAAGGAGAGCGCCGCGCTTCAGCTTCGTCTTGCGATTCGCCGCTCCAGCCGCACTCAGCCAGCAGTGCTTCGCACCGCTGAACAATCACAAGAGGCCCTACGCCAAGGCGCCGGGCCTAATAATAAATATAGCTCCATAGCGGCGATGATCGGAAACCCTAAGCTTGCACTACCATAAGAACTACTTGAGAAGCTTAACGCACTATTCCTCCCCCCTTTTTTTAGGCCAATTTGGCTATGGTGATTTTTTGCTGGGCAGTGTTATTTTGTCTATTATTTATTATTTATTTAATTTTTATGTCAGTCTCAACTTTGACCAGTTGGGGGTTCTTTTGAAGATGCGCCCACATTTGAGGTTGTAGCTGTTTTTACAGTTTCATAAATGAAAATGTGGCAGAATTAAATGTCTACATAGGATTACATTATGATGTTTAATCCAAGATGGCGGACTTCCGGTTTGGCAGGGGGCGTGGTCACAATATATTTTTAGGTTCCTATTCCCATGATGCATCTGTGTACCAAATTTGGTTTGGCTACAGCAAAGTTTTTGTTGGGAGTCCTATTGACGAGGACAAATGTTTGGGCTGTTGCCATGGCAACACAATAAGAAATGGTGTGGTGGTGACTTTGACCTTTTTGATCAATACCAGGTCACAAACGTGTGTACCAAATTTTATATGTCTACGACAAAGTAAATTTTTGCTGTTCCATGCAATCTCCCTAGGGGGCGCTATCGTGCCCATTTGAGATTTTCTTATATCATTCTGTTCAGGGTCGGGGTGTCCACCAACGCTTAAAGTTTGAGTGAAATCGGCCAAGGTTTGTGCGACTAGTGTGCTTGTTGAAGTTTGATGGCGATCCGCAAAATGAACCGAGAGAAACCCAAATTTGAGCCACATATCACGGCAACACGGCTAATTAATTTTTAAAACAACCTTTTAACAACTTTTAATGTCCCACTCGTGTCGAGATGACACAGAATGATTCTGGTGAGGCTACGTCAAAAACCCTAGGACGAGTTCGATTCGCTAAAGAATACGATGACATGACATAAAATGCCTTCGCTTCGACGCCAGGTCGACGGGTTCTATCCAATATGGCCGACTTCCTGTTGGTTGCCTAGCAACCGCATAATATACTTTTTTGTTGCTATTCCCATGATGCATCTGTGTACCAAATTTGGTTCGGCTACGCCAAAGTTTTTGTCGGGCGTCCTATTGACGAGGACAGATGTTTGGGCTGTTGCCATGGCAACACGATGGCGAATGGCGTGGGGGCGTCATTGACTTTTTTGATCGAGACCAGGTCACGAACGTGTGTACCAAATTTTATATGTCTACGACAAAGTAAATTTTAGCTGTTCCATGCAATCTCCTAGGGGGCGCTATAGTGCCCATTTGAGATTTTCATATATCATTCTGTTCAGGGTCGGGGTGTCCACCAACGATTAAAGTTTGAATGAAATCGGCCAACATTTGTACGAATTATCGCTCTTCGAAATTTGATGGCGAGCCGCAAAAACGTACCCGAAATTTGAGCGGTTGTCACGGCAACACCGTTTAATTTTTTAAAAAGCTTTTAACAACTTTTAATGTCCCACTCGTCGAGATGACACAGAATGATTCTGGTGAGGCTGCGTCAAAAACCCTAGGACGAGTTCGTTAAAGTACGATGACATGAAAATGCGCCTTCGACGCCAGGTCGCACGATCGGTCCAATATGGCTGACTTCCTGTTGGTTGCCTAGCAACCGCGTAATATATTTTTTGGTTTGGAACGACAAGACCCATCCACCACCCGAATTTCGTTTGTCTACGACAAAGTTCATTTTTCGGGTATAGCCATAGGCGCAATGTATTTTGATTTTGCAGGGGGCGCTGTCGTGCCACTTTTTTGAATTTTTGGATGTGGAGTATTTGTAAATTCCTACTTTGGCGTTCTTGAATTTTGTGCAAAATTTCGTGAGTTTTCGTCGGCGGGAAGTTGCCGAACTCTGTTCGGGGGGGGTGAGAAAAATAATAATAATAATAATAATAATAATAAGAAAAATCCCAAAATAACAATAACAATATAGCGCCAGGACTGGGGGCACATATCATTTTAAAGCACTCGCGTCCAGTAACGCACCCGTGGGGTCAAATGTCAATGACGAGCGCGTTGCGCTCGTCATTGACCTCTTCGGTTTCTCACATACCCAGTGCACGTTTTTGGCGTTTGCCCGCGTTAACGATTACAATTATGCGCTGTCGCGGCAATGGGCAGTGCCAGTCTGTACTACTGGATGCCATGAGTGTCACTGATGAGTGGCATTGAGTGTTTGATAAGGCGGCGCTTCGCTCGGTTTTCATGACATCATGCGCCGTGCATGATGTCATGTGCGCCCTACGTTTTGGGTGAGCGATTACAATTATGCCGCTGGCGCGGCCATGGCGATGCCACCGTGCCAGGTCAGCGGGCACCAGTCAGTGACATGGTGATGCCAGTGTGCTTGGAAAGGGGAGAGCGCTTCGCGCTCTGTTTCGTCGCGCTCGCCGCTCCGCGCACTCAGCGCAGCAGTGCTTCGCACTGCTGAACAATCACAAGAGGCCCTTCGCCGCCTAGGCGCTCGGGCCTAATAATAATAATAAGAAAAATCCCAAAATAACAATAACAATATAGCGCCAGGACTGGGGGCACATATCATTTTAAAGCACTCGCGTCCAGTAACGCTTACCGTGGGGTCAAATGTCAATTACGGCGCGTTAAGCGCTCGTCATTGACCTCTTGATTTCTCACATACCCAGTGCGTTTTTGGCGTTTGCCCGCGTTAACGATTACAATTATGCGCTGTCGCGCGGCAATGGGCAGTGCCAGTCTGTACTACTGGATGCCATGAGTGTCACTGATGAGTGGCATTGAGTGTTTGATAAAGCGGCGCTTCGCGCTCGGTTTTCATGACATCATGCACCGTGCATGATGTCATGTCGCCCCTACGTTTTTGGGTGAACGATTACAATTATGCCGCTGGCGCGGCCATGGCGATGCCACCGTGCCAGGTCAGCGGGCACCAGTCAGTGACATGGTGATGCCAGTGTGCTTGGAAAGGGGAGAGCGCTTCGCGCTCTGTTTCGTGCGCTCCGCTTCGCTCCGCGCACTCAGCGCAGCAGTGCTTCGCACTGCTGAACAATCACAATAGGCCCTACGCCGCCTAGGCGCTCGGGCCTAAATATAGCCGCAAGCGGCGATGATCGGCCCTCGCTTGCTCTCGCAGAACTCCCAGGGGGCGCTAACGCGCCCTATTCCTCCCCCCTTTTTTTAGGACAGTTTGGCTATGGTGATTTTTTGTTGGGCAGTGTTATTTTGTCTATTATTTATTATTTATTTAATTTTTATGTCAGTCTCAACTTTGACCAGTTGGGGGTTCTTTTGAAGATGCGCCCACATTTGAGGTTGTAGCTGTTTTCACACTTTCATAAATGAAAATGTGGCAGAATTAAATGTCTACATAGGATTACATTATGACGTTTAATCCAAGATGGCGGACTTCCGGTTTGGCAGGGGGCGTGGTCACAATATATTTTTATGTTCCTATTGCCATGATGCATCAGTGTACCAAATTTGGTTGAGTCGCCAAAGTTTTGTTGTGCGTCCTATTGACAAGGACAGATGTTTGGGCTGTTGCCATGGCAACACAATAAGAAATGGTGTGGGGGCGTCCTTGACTTTTTGATTGAGACCAGGTCACAACGTGTGTACCAAATTTTATATGTCTACGACAAAGTACATTTTAGCTGTTCCATGCAATGTCCCTAGGGCGCTATAGTGCCCATTTGAGATTTTCTAATAAAAATCTGTTCAGGGTCGGGTGTCCACCAACGATTAAAGTTTGAATAAAATCGGCAAACATTTGTGCAATTATCGCTCTTGAAATTTGATGGCAATCCGCAAAATGAACCGAAATTTGAGCCATTGTCACGGCAACACCGTTAAATTTTTAAAAAGCTTTTAACAACTTTTAATGTCCCACTCGTCGAGATGACACAGAATGATTCTGGTGAGACTACGTCAAAAACCCTAGGGACGAGTTCGTTAAAGTATGACTACAGGAAAATGCGCCTTTGCCCCCAGGTTACACGGTCTATCCAATATGGCTGACTTCCTGTTGGTTGCCTAGCAACTGCGTAATATACTTTTTTGTTCCTATTTACATGATGCATCTGTGTACAGAATTTGGTTCGGCTCGCCAAAGTTTTTGTCGCCTGTCCTATTTGCGAGGACAGATGTTTGGCCTGTTACCATGGCAACACGATGGTAAATGGCGTGGGGGCATCATTGACTTTTTTGATCGAGACCCTGTCATGAACATATGTACCAAATTTTATATGTCTACGACAAAGTAAATTTTAGCTGTTCCATGCAATCTCCCTAGGGGGCGCTATAGTGCCCATTTGAGATTTTCTTATATCATTCTGTTCAGGGTCGGGTGTCCACCAACGCTTCAAGTTTGAGTGAAATCGGCCAAAGTTTATGCGAATTATTGGTTGTTGAAGTTTGATGACGAGCTACAAAAACGAAACCGTAATTTGAGTTGTTGTTACGGCAACACCGTTTAATTTTTTAAAAAGCTTTTAACAACTTTTAATGTCCCACTCGTCGAGATGACACAGAATGACTCTGGTGAGGCTACGTCAAAAACCCTAGGGACGAGTTCGTTAAAATGCGATGACATGAAAATGCGCCTTCGACGCCAGGTCGCACGGTCTATCCAATATGGCCGACTTCCTGTTGGTTGCCTAGCAACCGCATAATATACTTTTGTTGCTATTCCCATGATGCATCTGTGTACCAAATTTGGTTCGGCCACGCCAAAGTTTTTGTCGGGTGTCCTATTGACAAGGACTGTTTGGGCTGTTGCCATGGCAACACAATGGCAAATGGCGTGGGGCGTCATTGACTTTTGATCGAGACCAGGTCACGAACGTGTGTACCAAATTTTATATGTCTACGACAAAGTAAATTTTTGCTGTCCCATGCAATCTCCTAGGGGCGCTATAGTGCCCATGTGAGATTTTCTTATATCATTCTGTTCAGGGTTGGGGTGTCCACCAACGATTAAAGTTTGAATGAAATAGGCCAACATTTGTATGCAATTATCGCTCTTTGAAATTTGATGACGAGCCGCAAAAACGAACCCGAAATTTGAGCGGTTGTCACGGCAACACCGTTTAATTTTTTAAAAAGCTTTTAACAACTTTTAATGTCCCTCTCGTCGAGATGACACAGAATGATTCTGGTGAGGCTACGTCAAAACCCTAGGACGAGTTTGTAAAAGTACAACGACAGGAAAATGAGCCTTTGCCACCAGGTTCCACGGTCTATCCAATATGGCTGACTTCCTGTTGGTTGCCTAGCAACTGCGTAATATACTTTTATGTTCCTATTCCCATGATGCATCTGTGTACCAAATTTGGTTTGGCATCATGTTCCCATCATGGCAACATGATGGGAGATGGCATTGACTTTTTTCATCATGACCCTGTCACAAATGTGTGTATCAAACTTTGTATGTCTACGGCAAAGTAATATTTTGCTGTGTCATAAACCTCCCTAGGGGGCGCTATGGTGCCCATTTAACATTCATGTTGAGGGTTTCTTAAATCTGATTTTGACCTGCTTCTTAGCCCGGGTTAGTTCTAGTTTAGACCAGTTCCTGAGTGTGATGTTGTGGGGCAATCAGAAAGCACTGTGAGAGGAAGCAGCCAATCAGCACGCTCCACAGTCTAGTGGAGGGAATTCTGTATGTTCTGTTGCCGTGCAGACTTTGGCAGTATTGATATTTACCTTTGGCCCATATGCTTCAAGTTTTGGGATAGTCCTGTTTTAGATGTGGACTATTTCTGCTCTAGACCAGCTGTAGTCCTGGTTTAGACTTGCTTTAGTCCTAGGTTAGTCCTGACCTAGACCTGGTTTATTTAGTACTTGTTTAGACCTGAAAATCCTAGTCCTGGTTTTTTAGTTACACTGTACAGAGTCAAATGCAGCTTAAAAACAGCTTGGCTCTGGCCCCTCCCCTCCACACGTGTGATTGGCTGCTGTGGCCTGGTGACAGCCAATCAGCTGCAGTGGTGTGATGTGTGACATCAGCGGTATATAAGCCTCTGCAGAGCAGCGCCTCTTTGAAAGTTTCCGGTTTTCTACCAGGACTTTCACCTCTCTGCGCCTTGCGTGAAAATCCTCTTTTGGACCAAGCCAAGAAGCATTTTCTGATCCCCTGTGGATTATTTCAACTTCCTCTCACTTGGATTTAACTTGGACTCGACCTAAAGAGATCTAAAGGTAGGTCAATTTTATTTTCTCTCTGCAACAGGATTAAAGTAGACAAAATGATGAATATTATTAAAGATTGTTCATGTTGAAAAAAATTGTAATTTGTTTAACTGCATATTTAGATTTATTTTACTTTAGATGTGATATTCATTTAGAGCTAGTTTAGTCCAGACTGTGAGCAGAGGCAGCTGTGGGGTCAGTTCAGGACAGAGTGTGAGCAGAAGCAGCCAATCAGCACACTCCACACGGTCCAGGAGCGGGAAATTTGAATTTTGTTACCGTGCAGTATCCGTGTCAGAAATAGAGTGATCAACCTATTCTGTTTAGTTTGGGATAGTCCTGAGTTAGACCTGGTCCACTCCTGGTTTAGTCCTGGTCTAGTTTTGGGTCTGGTCCGAGTTTAGTCCTGATTTAGTCCTATTTTGGCTTAGACCAGGTCTTGACAGTGTGGCTGTGGGGTCAGTTCAGGACAGAGTGTGAGCAGAAGCAGCCAATCAGCACACTCCACACGGTCCAGGAGCGGGAAATTTGAATTCTCTGTGATCAACCTATTCTGTTTAGTTTGGGATAGTCCTGAGTTAGACCTGGTCCACTCCTGGTTTAGTCCTGGTCTAGTTTTGGGTCTGGTCCGAGTTTAGTCCTGATTTAGTCCTATTTTGGCTTAGACCAGGTCTTGACAGTGTGGCTGTGGGGTCAGATCAGGTCAGAGTGTGAGCAGAAGCAGCCAATCAGCACACTCCGCACAGTCCAGGAGCGGGAAATTTGAATTTTCTGTTACCGTGCAGTATCCGTGTCAGGAGCAGAGTGACACTGTTCTGTTTAGTTTGGCATAGTCCTGAGTTAGACCTGGTCCACTCCTGGTTTAGTCCTGGTCTAGTTTTGGGTCTGGTCCTAGTTTAGTCCTGATTTAGTCCTATTTTGGCTTAGACCTGGTCCACTCCTGGTTTAGTCCTGGTCTAGTCCTAGTTTAGTGTTGGCTCAGACCTCGTTAAATCCTGGTGTAGAACTACTTTAATCCTGTTTTGGACCTGGTTTTGTTTTAGACCTGGTCTAGTCCTGGTTTAGTCCTATTTTGACTCTTTAGTCCTGATGTAGAGCTAGTGTAATCCTGATTTCTGCGTAGGCCTGGTTTAGTCCTCGTTTAGTCCTGATTTAGTCCTATTTTGGCTTAGACCTGGTCCACTCCTGGTTTAGTCCTGGTCTAGTCCTAGTTTAGTGTTGGCTCAGACCTCGTTAAATCCTGGTGTAGAACTACTTTAATCCTGTTTTGGACCTGGTTTTGTTTTAGACCTGGTCTAGTCCTGGTTTAGTCCTATTTTGACTCTTTAGTCCTGATGTAGAGCTAGTGTAATTCTGATTTCTGCGTAGGCCTGGTTTAGTCCTGTTTTGGACCTGGTTTTGTTTTAGACCTGGTCTAGTCCTGGTTTAGTCCTATTTTGACTCTTTTTAGTCCTTATGTAGAGCTAGTGTAATCCTGATTTCTGCGTAGGCCTGGTTTAGTCCTTGTTTAGTCCTAGTGTAGAGCTAGTGTAATCCTGATTTCTGCGTAGGCCTGGTTTAGTCCTTGTTTAGTCCTGGTTTAGACCTATTTTGGCTTAGACCTAGTTTAGTCCTGATGTAGAGCTAGTGTAATCCTGATTTCTGCGTAGGCCTGGTTTAGTCCTCGTTTAGTCCTGGTTTAGACCTATTTTGGCTTAGACCTGGTCCACTCCTGGTTTAGTCCTGGTCTAGTCCTAGTTTAGTGTTGGCTCAGACCTCGTTAAGTCCTGGTGTAGAGCTACTTTAATCCTGTTTTGGACCTGGTTTTGTTTTAGACCTGGTCTAGTCCTGGTTTAGTCCTATTTTGACTCTTTAGTCCTGATGTAGAGCTAGTGTAATCCTGATTTCTGCGTAGGCCTGGTTTAGTCCTAGTGTAGAGCTAGTGTAATCCTGATTTCTGCGTAGGCCTGGTTTAGTCCTTGTTTAGTCCTGGTTTAGACCTATTTTGGCTTAGACCTAGTTTAGTCCTGATGTAGAGCTAGTGTAATCCTGATTTCTGCGTAGGCCTGGTTTAGTCCTTGTTTAGTCCTGGTTTAGACCTATTTTGGCTTAGACCTAGTTTAGTCCTGATGTACAGCTAGTGTAATCCTGATTTCTGCGTAGGCCTGGTTTAGTCCTTGTTTAGTCCTAGTGTAGAGCTAGTGTAATCCTGATTTTGCATTGGACCTGTTTCAGTCCTGGTTTAGTCCTTCCTATTTTAGTCCTGCTTGAGACCTGATTATGGTTTAGACCTGATTTAAAATGGGATTTGTTCTGTTTTGGACTGGTTTAAGAGCTGGTTTAGAACTAAGTGAGTTGTAGTCCTTGTTTAGACCTGTTTAATCCTCGTTATCTCTAGTTTAGTACTTATTTGGTCTTGGTTTGAATCTGGATTAATTGTACTTTAGAAGTGATATAGTCGTGCTGTAGCAATGGTTTAACACCCGCTTTAAACCAGCTGTACACTGGCTTTACAATGTATCTGACTCCTACATTTCTACATTACAATTTAAATTGTTCATTTGAACTTTTTTCAGATGCCTCGTGGAAAGTCGTTCCGTCGTTCCCAGGCGGCTAAGAGGAGGATGGCGGAGCGGCAGGAGACTGTCGTTTCGGGCATTCTCCTCGTAGCGCTGAGGACCGAGATTCGAAAAGTATGTACAAGAAATCTTTCCCTTTCCGATTTGGCAGTTTCTGCTCTCTATAAATAAGTGACAATATTTTCCTAATTGTCTAGGCTATGGGACTGGCTACCGCTACCCAGTGCGTAAATGGCCAAGGTCACCTGTCACTGGAAGGTTCCACAAGCTTTACATCCCTCCTGAGGACCCTGACAAGAAGGTAAGTCCTTTTAACTGTAAATGTAGTTTACAAAAGCTTAACTTTTTTAAATGTTATTTTTTTCAGTTTGTTCTGGTTGTTGGGGCTTCTCATCTGCGCCACTTCGTAGATGACCTTGTTCATCTACCTGAAGGAAAGTTCACCTTTGGTTTCAGCTCCACCCGGGAGCTGCAGCCATGAGCTTGAGAGAGAGATTGCGAAGATAAAGGTCCCTCGTACTCCCTCTCTTGTTATAGTCACTGCTCCCTCTAACAACTTGACGGCCAGCAAGACGATTGCTGAGGCTGCAAAAGACTTCGGTCTGTACCTTGCCACAGTTTGCAGCCGCTGGCCAAAGGTACCATATTTCCAAAATTGTTGGGGGTGTTGGGGTAAACACAATTCAGTCAAATAAGTCGTGTATATCTACAAATCTTGGCCTAGTAATTAAGTTAAGGTGGACACATTCTCCCCTTTCTGCTGTAGTATTTGGTTACTTAGTTGTTAGACAGCGTACAAACTTAGAACTGGTTTCATAAAGCTGTAACTCTGGTTTTAAACCTTGCTAGATGCTACTGTAGTACTAGTTTAGACAGGTCAAGTCCTTGCTTGAAACAGATTTGAGTGCTAACACATTTCTACACTCATTTTAACACTAAATTGTTGTTTTGAGGTCTGTGTCCTGGACTTTCCACCTCGTCTGAACGCTGAGGTGGATTTGCAAAATCATCTGCGCCAAGAGTTCCATCGTGTTGCGGCGCTCATGAGTATGTGTGTCTCTCTGTCTCTCCCCCCTCTCTCTCTCTCTCTCTCTCTCTCTCTCTATGGCTCTCTCCCTCCCCCTCTCTGTCTGTCTCTCTCCCTCTCTCTCTCCTTCTCTCTGTCAATCTCTCTCTCTCCCTCTGTCTCTCCCTCTCTCTCTCTCTCTCTCTGTCGATCTATCTCCCTTTATGTCTCTCTCTATTTATTTATTTATTTATTTATTTTATTTTACTGAAGCTGTCAAGTACTACTCTGCTGTCGAGTATTTTCCGATGGACCGCCTGAACCTGTGGTGCTGGGATGGGGTAAGTATTGTTCTGAAATCCAAGTCTTTAATATCTATTGGCAAATAATTTTTTTTTTTCTTTTCTATCATTTGCAGGTCCATCTGAGTGATACTGATGGTGGGATGGACATTCTTGCTCAGTTGCTTTGGACTGTATCGTTCCAACAGTTGGAGATGGCCATGCCCAGTCCATCTCCCCAAGCTCCTGTGTCTCCACCAACCAGGAAGGTCAAGCCAAGGGTGGTCGTGACCGGCCCTGCCCCCCGGCCACGGCCACCACCTTCGGATGGATGGACAGAGGTCAAGCGCGGAAAGAAGGTGGGGCTTGTCTAGTCATAACCTCAGGTTCACTCATGAATTGTTTTGAAGAGTCTTTTATTATTGCTCTTGCCGAAGAACCAGCCGGGAAGCCCCGCGCAATCTCCAGAGATTCCCCAGAGGCGGCTGGTTCATCATGAGGTTTGTTTTGAGTGTGTGGCATTTTGGCAGTACTTTGTTGAATCTTATGATGTATTTAGATCTAATCTAATTTTAACAGGTGGAGTCAGTGTTTTCCATCCCACTATCCCCAGTCCTTTTCAGCACAGCCATTTTGAAAGCGATGAACAAGGTTGTTCCATCCGACCTTGATGCTGTGCCACGCACTGTCTGCTTTCCTGCAGGAAAGAAGGTAAGTTTATTGAGTAAAAATGTTTAATGTACAATAAAGTGAAATGTATTTTGGTCTGTATTTTATTTATATTTCTACATTTTAAGGCGTCTCGTCTTAAACG
Organism: Odontamblyopus lacepedii; assembly: GCA_034769755.1. NCBI lineage: Eukaryota > Metazoa > Chordata > Actinopteri > Gobiiformes > Gobiidae > Odontamblyopus > Odontamblyopus lacepedii. Next base: position 17,853,662 of record CM068348.1, on the reverse strand, counting down.
CCGGAGAGGGGAAGCCCCACTGCCACGGCAGCCCCCTTCTGAATGGCCGCTGGTCGGACGGGAAAAGAAGGTGAGACTCATGGTATAGAGTTGTAATGTGAGTGTCGTCAGTAATTGTTAAGACTGTTGTCATTAACATTGTTTACTGCTCCTATTTAAGGACCAGCCTGGAAGCCCTGCGCACTCCCCAGGGGTTCCCAAGAGGCGGCTGGTTAAGCAGGAGCAGGTTTGTTTTGAGTGTGTGGCATTTTAAATACACTACCTAATCTCATAAATTTGAAAATCTCATTTTAATAGGTGGAGTCAATGCTCTCCAACCCGCCGTCCCCGATCCGCTATGACAGAGCCGCTGAATGATCTTGGCTCTGTGGAGTGCACTGCTAGCCTTCCCACTGGAAAGGTGGGATTACAAAGCAATTAAAATTTGGTATATGCAAAGTGAAATACTGTGTTACGTATCTATAAATGTATCATTTTTCAGGCTCGGACACGTGTCAACCGTCCGAAAGCTGCAGCCTCCCAGAGAAGCCAGCCCACGCCACAGGTATGAAAAATTGTGAATAAAGTGAAGCGTTTGTCACTATTATTTCATCTTTGAGTGGAATGTGACAAGACAGGAACTGTAAATACACTTATAGGTGCAGGCCGCTAAAGTTGTGACTGTGAAGCCTGCAGTGGCTGGCCAGGTATGTGCCTTTTATGTAATGCATATGCAATTATTCAACAAATATTTAATAAGAATTTGCCGTGTGATCATAGTTTTACTTTCAGGTTATAGATAAACAGTAGATGTGATACACTTTTGTCAACTTTGTTTCCTCACAAACTATTACGATGCATAATAATAGAGATTCAGACCAAAATTACATGAATGACAACATGAATTTGCTTGTTTTTGTTCTTCAGATGGGGGCTGAGGTGGTGGTGACTCTTGAAACGTCACCTACCAGTGCCACAAACATGTCGGGTGAAGATCAGGTTGGTATTAAGTTCTAAATGTATTGCCACAATAAAACATTTTTGTATTCCATGTGTTTAACTAATTTACTGATGTAGGTGGAGCCAGGCGTGGTGGGGTGGTGACACCTGGAGCACCCACCAGCGCTGGTCATGTGTTGCTGAAAGACCGGTTGGTATTTACAATAATTAGTAGCAGTTGATTAGTTACAGCTATGTATTAAATGTTAAAGTTAAAGATAATGTTAAAGATATTCAGTGACAATAGTTTCACAGCAAATTATTCAACATAGAAAAAAGTTATATTCTATTTATCATATTTATCCATTACTGAAGCCTCAGGTTTTTATCCATGCTCATTTTAGATATAAGATATTCAATGTATTTTTTTCATAGACTGAGAAGAGTCATCATGGTCCATCCGATATGACGAAGAAGACCAAGAGGGCCGAGAGGACTGAGATGACCGAGAGGACCAAGAAGACCAAGAGGACCAACAGCAGTGACTCGTGCATCTGTTGCTCTGGAGATGAAGAAAAGCCCCATTGTGATGTTTCTTTTGGTGTTGACTTTAATGAAATGAAAGGTTATTTTGCTGATGTAGGGTCTGGTAAGTCTGTGCCTGAGAACATCAGTGGATCATTTCACCAGGGAATGATCGCTTTAAGTATCCGGTTTTCAGTGCGCCCGATGGCATTAGTGGGTCTAGCAAAGCATGTTGCGTCTCCAGTGTCGTTGTGGCAGAAGCAGGACCTGGATAGAGTTCTTGTTTTGGGTGATAAATTGTATGTACATTGCAGAGAGAGCAAAAGATTAGCTCAGGGTCTAATATGATGCTCGTCTCAAATCTTCCACAGGAATGGGATATTGAGGGTCAGACATTTCACTTTCAGTGCGGGACTGTGTTTCTGGTATTGTTGGTGTTGATAGTGGTGAGTTCGTTGAAGAAGAGGTTCTTGTTAGTTTGGGAAATGGTTTAGAGAGAATGTTGTCACATTATGACACTTGTCTCTTCACCTTATGTAAGACCACGTGTGCCATCATTAATGATAATGGTTTTATTTGCTGTCGTTGATTCTCATTCTCGTAGCAAAACTGGCATTGTACACCCAGATGGCAGTAGTGTGGTGTGTTATTTCAGGTCTATTTCTGAATTGCATTCTCACTTTTGTCATTTGGCTGATGTATTTACCAGTAAAGATAAATCATTTGAAATCAATGGGGTTGTTGTAACCAAGCCAGGTACAAATTTGTCAAATAGAAAGCGGACAAGGTCAACAGACGCCAGTGAACCTAGGGCTAAAGCACGGTCTGCAAGGCGTAAGTGCAGCCACACATCCAAAAAACACAGAAATGACAAATCAGATAGTGAAGAGGTAATTGATGTCAATTTATTAGCCATGAGCAAACTTCATTGGATTTCAACCCTATTGACAAGGACATTTGCCAGTCTCTGTGTAAAAAAATGAATGTGGCTTTTGAACAATTAAATACCCCCCAATTAACAACAAAAATCTCATTAGGTGTCCCATGTAAAAATGAATCTATTGTTGCTGATGGCAATTGTTTTTTTCGGGCAATTTCACTTGCAGTGAGTGGAACACAGAAAAATCATCGGAAAATTCGGCTCGCAGTAGTAAAAGAACTTGAACAGAACGCTGTCAAGTACAAGAGTCTCTTGCGTCATGGGTTTGTCTCTGTTGCTGAGTATATTGAAAAAACCAAAATGAAATATGTCAATAATTGGGCTACTGAGGTCGAAATTCAGGTAACAGCTGACTATTTGGGTGTAAGTATATTTACATTTTTAAATGGAAATTGGCTGCAGTACAAGAGTAATAGCAACCCGCTGTCAAGCCAATGTATATATTTAGAGAACCGCAATAACAATCATTATGAAGTTGTTAAATGTGTTAAAGATTCAAATGGGAAAAGTTGTTGTGGTTTTTGTCAAATTGATATTAATAAAAGTGGATACAGTTTAAGATTTCAGGGCTCTCTCTCGTAAATGCTGAACATGCTAAAATGGCTAATTCCACCTCAAAAGAAATCGAATCAAAATTGCTAAAGCAGAGAGAAAGAGAGAGAAAGATTCAGAAAACGATATGCACAGAATGCCATTTATAGACAGTATGTAAGAAATTTAAAGGGAAACAAGTACTGGCAACAATTGAATTTTAGAAACAAGTTAAAAAACAGAAGTAAAGAAATGTATAAAGCAAACAAACAGCACAGAGACAAACTCAAGGCCATGAGCATTCTAAAGTATACTACCCATAAGTCCCACCAAGAAAGGGTTAAAGCTTATAGTAAAGAAAAATATACTATCGATAAGTCCCACCGAGAAAGCGTTAAAGCTTTTAGTAAAGAAAAATATATTTCTGATAAGTCCCACCGAGAAAGCGTTAAAGCTTTTAGTAAAGAAAAATATAGTATTGATAAGTCCCACCGAGAAAGTGTTAAAGCTTTCAGTAAAGAAAAATATAGTATTGATAAGTCCCACCGAGAAAGCGTTAAAGCTTTCAGTAAAGAAAAATATAGTATTGATAAGTCCCACCGAGAAAGTGTTAAAGCTTTCAGTAAAGAAAAATATAGTATTGATAAGTCCCACCGAGAAAGCGTTAAAGCTTTCAGTAAAGAAAAATATAGTACAGATAAATTGCATAGGCATAAAGTAAAAGCCTTAAGTAAGGAAAAGTACCGTAAAGATAATTCACATCGGGAGCGATTAAAAGCTTTCAGTAAAGAAAAATATGAAGACCCAGTATTTAGAAAGGAAAAAATCATTAGTAGTAAAACCCGGTATCATAATAGCAAAAATAAAAAGCGTATCCAAGAAACAAAAATTAACAAGAAACTCCACAAACTCAAATTAAAGGACTTAGAATATGTCATGGAGAGTTTCTTGTCTAAAGTTGAAAAGGGCCCAGAATTTATTTGTTCTGTGTGCCATAGAATGTTTTTTGAAAATTCAGTTATACATTGTAACATGGATAACTATAGTAAGAAAGAAAATTCGCTAATAGTAGCTAAAAAGTGTATAACTGACACATATTTGCATAAATGTAGTAGTGACTGTGTCAGCCCTTGCCCGATGAAAACAACTGCCAAAGGTAAACTCTGGATCTGTTATACCTGCCACCGAAAGCTAAAAAGAGGTGAGACTCCAGCTGAAAGTGCAGTTAATAATTTAGAACTTGACCCCATTCCAGAAGAATTGGCATGCTTAAATAGTGTAGAAGAACTTTTAGTATCCCCCAATATAGCAATGATGAAGATCGTAGCTTTACCCAAAGGTGGACAAAAATCATGTCAGGGGCCTATGGTGTGCTGTCCTTCAAATTTAAGTCACACTGTAAAACTTTTACCGCGCTCTGACTTGGGTGGTGTATTGTTGCCAGTCAAGCTAAAACGTAAATTGACATATAAAGGTCATTATGAATTTCAATTTGTTGATACAATACGTATAAAACATGCCATTAAGTGTTTAAAAAGGATAAATACATTTTTTAAGGACATTCAATTCGATGAAACTTGGGTAAATGAATTTTCAAACGAAGAGTTAGATGAACTCTTTCAAGATGATATGGACGAATTTTGTGAAGAGAAAGACGTAGACTCATTCCTTGATGAGAAAATGCCAACTTCAGAGCAAGAAAATGAAAAAACTGAAGATGAAGATCTTAATGATGAACTCTTGCTTGACCAACAGCGATACTGTGTTTTTCAGGACACTTGTTCTTTGCCCCTTGATTTAGGCCAAGAGATACTGGATCAGTACTTGGATGGCATTTTAAATCTGGCGCCAACAGAGGGCAACAATCCGGTGAGATTGCTCTCAGATCGTGAGAATGAAGCCAAGTGCTTTCCATCGCTATTTCCCCTCGGACGCTTTACGTTTCACGATAAAAGACCCGTACGGATAACTTTGATGCGTTATTTAAATAATAGAATAATGCATGCCGATGGACGATTTTCAAGTAGTTTACTTTATCTCTTTTACGCGTACTACATATCGGTTCTCAAACAGGTAGTTTCAAGCGTATCCATTGCACTTCGAAAAGGGGACACAGTTAAATTGGCTCAGTGCAATGATTCAAATATTAAAGAAACTCTGAAAACGATGCTGGAGCATGATGGTGGATACCGTTTTCTTAAACCTATAAGAGGAAGTCCAGCATATTGGCAGACTGCTTCAAGCGACTTGCTAGCTATGGTGCGCCAGTTAGGGGTCCCAACCTGGTTCTGTTCATTTTCCAGTGCTGATATGCGCTGGAAAAATTTAATTAACACTATCTTAAGACATGAAGGTCGATTACAAACAGTAGAAGACCTAGAGTGGTCTGAGCGCTGTGAACTCTTAAGGCGTAACCCGGTTATCGCGGCCAGGATGTTTGACTATCGCTGGCATATATTTCTTAAGGAAGTATTAATGTCTCCGTTACATCCCATTGGCGAAATTGTTGATTATTTCTACCGGGTTGAGTTCCAGCAGAGAGGTTCACCTCATGTACACTGTTTGTTTTGGATAAAAAATGCCCCCAGACTTCATGAAAACACCGATGAAGAGGTGATTGAGTTTATTGACAAATACGTCACATGCGAGCTGCCAGCCGAGGACGATCCTTTGTATGAGGTCGTCACGTCTGTGCAGCAACATTCTAAGCGACATTCAAAAACTTGCAAAAAAAATAAAACAGTATGCCGATTTAATTTCCCCCGCCCTATATCTTCCCGGACTTTCATAAAAAAATCAGAGCCAAAACCTAAATGCCCAAAATGTCACCCAGCCAAAACTGACAGTACAAGCGATATTCAGGTGCAATGTATTTGCCATACAACAATGCCTACAGCACAAGGTGTGGAGATGGTGTCCAAAGTGAAAAAAATTTGCTTGATGGAGAACTGTCCGTATAACTGTCCTGATGCTGTATTTAATTCCCTTGGGTTTGATCAGGAAGTATACGAAAAAGCATATAATTGTTTGGGAGGTCGCACACATGTAGTTTTAAAGAGAAATATTTCTGAGATTTGGAATAATCAGTTTAGTCGACATATTCTCAGAATTTGGAATGCTAATTTGGACATTCAGTATGTGTTGGACCCATATGCTTGCATTGTTTATATAATCTCATATATTTCCAAATCTGAAAGAGAAATGGGATTATTGTTAAGTATGGCCCAAAAAGAAGCCCGTAAAGGAAATTTAGATGCCAAAGCCGCTCTGAAAAAATTGGTTCTGTTTTCCTACACAATAGAGAGGTGTCTGCACAGGAAGCAGTTTATTTACTTACCAATATGCATTTAAAAGAATGTTCCAGAAAAGTAGTGTTTATACCCACTGGAGAGAACATTGTTAGAATGAGCAGGCCTTTAAACACCATTGATGAAACTGATAGAGAAGAAGATATTTGGATGTTAAACATTATTGATAGATATAAGAACCGTCCCAACAATACTGTGTTCAGTGACATGTGTATGGCAACATTTGCATCTGAATATCGTTTACTAACAAAAGGTGAAAAATCTAAAAACTCAATCCCACTACAATTTGATCATGGATTTATTATAAAAGGTCACGGACTCAGGCAGCAGTCATTAGGTTTCCCCGTTTTACAAAAACAAAAAGCCCAGAACAGTATTATAGAAGTATGATTGAATTGTTTGTGCCCTATCGTTCCAATTTAAAGCCGGAAAGCTTCGAGTCCTTCTTGCAGTTTTATAATAATGGCAATGTTCAGTTTTCCGATGGTTCAATGCGTAGCATACGCTCTGTAGTAAAATCAAACAGGCGTAAATTTGAAAGAGTTAAAGAAGATTTAGAGGAGCTCCAGAAAGAAGTTGACCTTAATTCGGACTTGGAAAATGCGTGGTCACGTTTATGCCCAGAACAAGAGTCTGAAAGAATAGAATGTAGAAATGAATTGGACCAGCAGCAAGATAGAAACCCGAAGAAGAACCACTTCCCATTCCTGATTTGGCTGTATGTCACGAAGAAATATCCCATTTAGAAAAACGTAATAATATACTTAGTAGACAAGAGGGTTTGGATTTAGTTCGTACATTAAATGACGAACAATTGGCTATCTTTTATAAAATCCGTTCTTGGTGTTTAGATAAAATTGCTGGTAATAATCCTGAGCCCTTACATGTATTTATTACGGGTGGGGCGAGGACGAGGAAAAGTCACCTGATAAAAGCGATACAGTATGAGGCAACGAGGTTATTGGCCCCTCTGTGCCGAAATCCAGATAACATTAGTGTGTTGTTAACTGCCCCAACTGGAATAGCAGCGTACAATTTAAAAGCAGCTACTATCCACACAACATTTCAAATTGGAACTTTTTGAGTCTGCCTTACTCACCTTTAGGTGAAGAGAAGTTAAATTCTCTTCGTGTAAAGTATTGTGATTTGAACATTTTGATCATTGATGAAATATCTATGGTTAATCACAAATTACTCACATATGTTCACGGTAGACTAAGACAAATTAAGCAAACAGGTGACTTTTCTCCGTTTGGAAATGTATCAATCATAGCTGTGGGAGACTTTTATCAATTGGCACCTGTTTTAGGTAAACCCCTATATAAAGACATTGAAGGTGTGAACTTCTGGACAAATTTATTTTCATACGTTGAATTAAGAACAATTGTGCGCCAAAAAGATGAAATATTTTCACATTTGTTAAATCGACTAAGAACTTCGTTCTCGAACTACTCCCATGTTAAGTAGTGATATTTCGGTATTAAGACATTGTGAAACTGGGGAGGAACCTGACACGCTGTACATTTTCCCAAGAAATCAACAAGTAGATAATTACAATACCAAAAACTTACCCGCACTTGCCCAGATTATGTAGAAATAGATGCACAGGATTTTGGACTCAATAAGAAAACCGGTAAATTAGAGGCAAGGCTTGTTCCCCATAGTGATACGGCTTACACATGCCTGCCAGACCAGTTATTGTTAGGTAATGGTGCGCGGGTTATGTTATGTAAAAATATTGATGTAAATGATGGCCTAGTTAATGGTTTATGTGGTACAGTAAAACATTTAGTATGGTCCGATAAGCGGAGTTCGGTTGCCGTTTATGTTTTATTCGATGATATCAATGCTGGTGTTCAAAAGAAAGCGATATATGCCCCCAACACCAGATCTAATTGGATGCACACGCATTGAACCAGAGGAAGAACGGGCAAATAAAAAAGGTGGCATTAAATCGTCAGTTTCCCCTCAAACTTGCTTGGGCCTGTACTGTTCACAAGGTACAAGGCATTTCTGTCGATAAGCGCGGTAGTGTCCCTCGACAAAATGTTTGCGGCGGTCAGGCTTATGTCGCTTTAAGTAGAGTAAAAACTTTATCTGGACTCGTAATCCAAAATTTCGATCAAAAAGCAATTTATTGCAATGATAATGTTAAATTTGCCCTCCATTATATGCCTCCCTTCATGACAGATTACATATCTAGGCCCATCACGTGTGAACACGTTTTTACATTGTTTTTGATGAATGTACATGGATTACACAGACATGTTTCAGATTTGGCCCTCAGTACACAGCCTTGGCAGCCTAACTGCATCGCTGTAACAGAGACATGGCTAAGGGCTGACTCTTGTTTAGACACTGTTCACATAGATGGATTTCAGTTTCATAGTCGTCCACGTAGTGATAGTTATAAATGTAGTACTGACCCAGCACTCGTGGAATTATGTGGACAGCAGCATGGGGGAGTTGGTGTGTACTGTGGCGTAAATGTAGCTCATGAAGTCACAGTACCTAATGTCGATTTAGAATGTGTAGCATACAACTGTTTGGCTTACAATATTTTAGTTGTTGTGATTTATCGTCCCCCATCTTATCCCATGTCATTATTAATCAAAAATATGAAAAAACTATTTAAATTGATACATTCTAAAAGTGAGACAATTGTTATTGTGGGAGACTTTAATGAAAATCTCCTGAAACCCTCAAAATGGTCTAAATTTATGCTTGGTGAAGGGTACAGTCAGTATGTTGAATGCCCTACAACTGAGAGAGGGACATTAATTGACCATGTCTTTGTCAAAACAACAAACTTTGAAGTTCACTGTGCGGTGGTGCCCACATATTTCTCTGATCATGAAGGAATTGCGTGTTCTTTTAAGTATTCGAATGGTTAAATTACAGATCGCTGTTGGTCATGTATGACGTCTGACATTAGATGTATAGGGAAAAATTATGATGATTGATCATGTGATTATGTTCATGTTCTTGAAGTTTGGTACTTTCCTTCACTGCGTTATATCATGTGTGGTTAGATTTGGCCCTGCTTTAGTCCTGGTCTGGCCCTGGTTTGGTCCTCCTTCAGTCCGAGTTTTGCCCTCCTTTAGTCCTGTTGTGGTCTTGCTTTAGTCCTGGTCTGGTCCTGCTTTAGTCCTGGTCTGGTCTTGCTTTAGTCCTGGTTTGGTCCTGTTTTAGTCCTGGTCTGGTCTTTTTTTAGTCCTGGTTTGGTCTTTTTTTAGTCCTGGTCTGGTCCTGCTTTAGTCCTGGTCTGGTCTTGCTTTAGTCCTGGTCTGGTCCTGCTTTAGTCCTGGTCTGGTCCTGCTTTAGTCCTGGTCTGGTCCTGCTTTAGTCCTGGTTTGGTCCTGCTTTAGTCCTGGTGTGGTCCTGATTTAGTCCTGGTCTGGTCTTGCTTTAGTCCTGGTCTGGTCTTGTTTTAATCCTGGTCTGATCCTGCTTTAGACCTGGTCTGGTCCTGCTTTAGTCCTGGTCTGGTCTTGTTTTAATCCTGGTCTGATCCTGCTTTAGTCCTGGTGTGGTCCTGCTTTAGACCTGGTGTGGTCCTGCTTTAGTCCTGGTCTGGTCTTGTTTTAATCCTGGTCTGATCCTGCTTTAGTCCTGTTGTGGTCTTGCTTTAGTCCTGGTCTGGTCCTGCTTTAGTCCTGGTCTGGTCTTGCTTTAGTCCTGGTCTGATCCTGCTTTAGTCCTGGTGTGGTCCTGCTTTAGTCCTGGTCTGGTCTTGTTTTAATCCTGGTCTGGTCCTGCTTTAGTCCTGGTGTGGTCCTGCTTTAGTCCTGGTCTGGTCCTGCTTTAGTCCTGGTCTGGTCCTGCTTTAGTCCTGGTCTGGTCCTGCTTTAGTCCTGGTGTGGTCCTGCTTTAGTCCTGGTCTGGTCCTGCTTTAGTCCTGGTCTGGTCCTGCTTTAGTCCTGGTCTGGTCTTTCTTTAGTCCCGGTTTGGTCCTGCTTTAGTCCCGGTCTGGTCTTGCCTTAGTCCAGGTCTGGTCTTGCTTTAGTCCCGGTCTGATCCACCTTTAGTCCCGGTCTGATCCACCTTTAGTCCCGGTCTGGTCCACCTTTAGTCCTGGTTTAGTCTCTCTCTCTCTCTCTCTCTCTCTCTCTCTCTCTCTCTCTCTCTCTCTCTTTCTCTCTTTCTCTCTTTCTCTCTTTCTTTCTCTCTCCTCTCCCCCCTCTTTCTCTCTCCCTCTCTCTCTCTGTCCCCCCCTCCCCCCCTCTCTCTCTCTCTCTCTCTCTCGGTCGAGACAGACGACCACCTTGAGCCGGGGTCTGTCCGAGGTTTCTGCCGTTAAAGGAAGTTTTTCCTCGCCACTGTTGCTCAAGGTTAGTTTAGATTCACTCAATTAAGCAAATGAATAATAATTTTCTTTTCAATAAAATTTCAAAGAAAAAAAAAAGGGCCAAATTTGGAATATCTGTGTGTGTTTTTTTTTCTTATCTTAAATATATATTAATTAGTTACAGTATAATCCTGTCATAGGCACTTTAAATAACAATAAAACACAATCCAGGTTTATAAAAGAATTTAGCTTTTATTCTAATTTAGTGTTACATCTAAATGTAAATAATTGTATTAATAATAATTGCAATTATTATTATTCATATTGAAACTAATTATTTAAAAATAAATCTTAATGTTCAAAGAGTGTATATTGTATTGCTCATAAATAGTTTCACCTAATTAAATTACAATATTTCAAAAACATTGCAATTGACTGTCTTTTTTTCTTTTATTTATGATAAATGTTTTATATTATTGTTCATGCAAATTTCATATTTATATTTCATAATACATCATAAATACATCTCAATGATAAAAGAGCTTATTGCATTGCCCATGAATGATTTCAGATCATTAAATTACATTATTGCAAACACAAAACACATGACTGTCTTTTATCCTTGTTTTATTTATGATAAATATGATTTACAATGAGTGATTTCTTACTTTTTAATTGTTACATAATATTGAATAATAAACATTAACATACATGATGTTGTGATGTTAATGTAGAATGACAAGTGTGTGAGAATGTGCTTCATTAATTTCTTTGAGTATTTGTGCTGAGGTACAAATACAGAAAAAATGACGTGATTATTATATAAGAAACTATAAGGTAAAAGTACCAAGTATCAGTGGTGTCCGTAGTCAACATAGGACCTCAGTCCAGTACAGGTTTAGAAAAAAACTTTTTTTTATTTTAAACTGTCACTTTTAAAGAAGTCGTATGGTTTTGTGAAGATGCCTAAATGTGCCCCATGTGGTTTGTAAGGTGAAGGTACTAAGTTTCAGACCTCAGGACAACCCGTTGGTGGAGTGACATTTGAGTCATTTCCTCTGGTCGACAGGAAGGGAGGTTTGCCAGAGCCATGTTATTTTTTCAGGGTGCATTTCAAGGGACTGTGTGATCAGTCCAAGGTGAGTTACTGTTACTGTCACAAATCATAATGTCAGAGTAATTCTGTACTTGCAACATGTTGATACAAACAACAAATTCTGGCCCATCCCAATGGATGTTCTGTATTTTTTCTGTGGGGCCCTTGTTTTAGTCCTTTGTGTCACATTCAGCCACTGCAGGAATCTGGGTCCTTTTGACTGGAAACATTTTTAATAAATGCATTGATCCCCAGTACAAACGCTATTTGGTGGAATGATGTTTAACACCCAATTATATTCCAGTAAATAAGATTTATAAATGTTTTGCATAATAAGAACTAGGGATGGATATGATTAGTTGACTAATGGATAATTGATCATTCACGAATTTTGTTGATCACGTTCAGTTTTAACCAACAAACAATGTAGATTTTTGTGCGTGGCGTAAGGAGACGAGGCTGCGTCTGAGCACAAACACAGGAGTTGTGGCCCACTATACCACTCTGGGATATTCCGATAGTAACCTGGATACTGTGGCCTGTATCAACACGATATACACACAGAACAGACTCCCCATCCTCACAGAAAGAACACTCAAACTCCACTGAGGCGTGTCTTTTAGTCCGACAGAAGCTGTTTATGCAAATGAACCATGTGGTTTTAAGTTTTGGTTCTGTCACGACATAAACAAATGTGCCAAAGCTGATTATATTATCAAACAGGCTGATACGGCTCATGTTAATGATGAATGAAAAAAATTATAAATTAAGAAAATTGTATCAAATTTCTATCCCGAATAATAACTATAGATTTTGTCATTCTACTGACTGTCACAAAAGCAGTCACTTTGACAAGATGAAAGCTCAGGCTAAGTGCACTGTACAAGTGTTCTTCTAGTGGAGGATCCGTCACCTGCTCGTCTCTATGGAGATGTCATTGCTCTGCCTGGAATTCTCCAGACTATGACAATAAACAGTTCTAACTTACATTTATTAAATTACAGGTCAATTACATTGATTGATTGACTGACCTGACTTATAACTTGGTCTGGTTTGGTCTCGATGAAGATAGAAAGGTTTAATGCCATACTGTGAAACATTCCAGGCAGAGCAATGACATATCAAAGCAATAACATCTCCATGGAGAAAAGCATCACACGGACCCTCCACAAGAAATGTTACACAGTCCACCTTTAAATATCTTTCTTTTTATATCAATGAATGGCATTAAAATATTGAATAAAATTAAAAAGACATTAAATTTGGTTTGTTGAATCTGCATAAACCCTGATTTCACAAATATGGTGCTGAATCACTTCTGTCAGTATCTACCTTGTTATATAACAGCATGTTGTTTTATTTGAACTATTTTCTTTTTGACTGCCCACTGTCTCTATTAAAATAATATTGGCCTATAGAATGTTGTGATGTCATCTGAAACTGAGTAATTTCCATGATGCATCTGTGTACTAAATTTGGTTGGGCTACACCAGAGACTTTGCCCATTAGAAAGAGTAGATATTTGACCTGTTACCATGGTGATGGGAGATGCGATGTGGGTGTCATTAACTTTTTTGATCGAGACCATGTCAAGAATATGTGATCCAAATTTTGTATGTCTGCAATAAAATATATATTTACTGCTCCATACAATATCTCTAGGGGGCACTGTCGGACCCATCTTTGATTTTCTTGTATGAAACTGTTCAGGGTGGGCATATCCGCCAAATATTAGACCTTGAGTGAAATCAGCGAAAGGCTATGGGAAATATCACTCGTTGAATTTTTCGAGCTGCAAAAAAACAAAAAACAAAATGTGTGCCGCTGCCATGGCGTATTTTTAAGAGCTTTTAACAACTTTTAATGTCCCACTTGTCATGATAACACAGAATGATTCTGGTGAGGCTGGGTCTAAAACCTCAGGACGAGTTTGTTAAAGTATGAGGACAACAAAATGCGCCTTTGCAGGTCGCACAATCAACCCAGTATGGCTGACTTCCTGTTGGTTGCCTAGCAACCGCGTAATATACTTTTTTGTTCCTATTCCCATGATGCATCTGTGTACCAAATTTGGTTTGGCTACAGCAAAGTTTTTGTTGGGCGTCCTATTGACGAGGACAGATGTTTGGGCTGTTGCCATGGCAACACAATAAGAAATGGTGTGGTGGTGACTTTGACCTTTTTGATCAAGACCAGGTCACAAACGTGTGTACCAAATTTTATATGTCTACGACAAATTAAAATTTTGCTGTCCCAGTCAATCTCCCTAGGGGGCACTATAGTGCCCATGTGAGATTTTCTTATATTATTCTGTTCAGGGTCGGGTGTCCACCAACGCAAAGTTTGAATAAAATCGGCCAACATTTGTACAAATTATCCTTTTGAAATTTGATGGCGAGCCACAAAAAAGAAACCGTAATTTGAGTTGTTGTCACGGCAACACCGTTTGATCTTTTAAAAAGCTTTTAACAACTTTTAATGTCCCACTCGTCGAGATGACAGAATGTTTCTGGTGAGACTACGTCAAAAACCCTAGGACGAGTTCGTTAAAATATGACTACAGGAAAATGCGCCTTTGCCACCAAGTTACACGGTCTATCCAATATGGCTGACTTCCTGTTGGTTGCCTAGCAACCGTGTAATATACTTTTGTTCCTATTCCCATGATGCATCTGTGTACCAAATTTGGTTCGGCTCGCCAAAGTTTTTGTCAGGCGTCCTATTGACAAGGACAGATGTTTGGGCTGTTGCCATGGCAACACAATAAGAAATGGCGTGGTGGTGACATTGACTTTTTTGATCGAGACCATGTCATGAACATATGTACCAAATTTTACATGTCTATGACAAAGTACATTTTCTTATTCCATGCAATCTCCTAGGGGCGCTATAGTGCCCATTTAGGATTTTCTTATAAAAATCTGTTCAGGGTCGGGGTGTCCACCAACGATTAAAGTTTGAGTGAAATCGGCCAAAGTTTGTGCGAATTATTGCTTGTTGAAGTTTGATGACGATCCGCAAAAATGAACCCGAAATTTGAGCCATTGTCACGGCAACACCGTTTAATTTTTTAAAAAGCTTTTAACAACTTTTAATGTCCCACTCGTCGAGATGATACAGAATGATTCTGGTGAGTCTGCGTCAAAAACCCTAGGACGAGTTCGTTAAAGTATGATGACATGAAAATGCCCCTTCGACGCCAGGTCGCACGGTCTATCAATATGGCCGACTTCCTGTTGGTTGCCTAGCAACCGCATAATATACTTTTTGTTGCTATTCCCATGATGCATCTGTGTACCAAATTTGGTTCTGCTACACCAAAGTTTTTGTCGGGCGTCCTATTGGCGAGGACAGATGTTTGGGCTGTTGCCATGGCAACCACGATGGCGAATGGCGTGGGGCGTCATTGACTTTTGATCGAGACCAGGTCACGAACGTGTGTACCAAATTTTATATGTCTACGACAAAGTAAATTTTAGCTGTTCCATGCAATCTCCCTAGGGGGCGCTATAGTGCCCATTTGAGATTTTCTTATATCATTCTGTTCAGGGTCGGGTTGTCCACTAACGCTTCAAATTTGAATGAAATCGGCCAACATTTGTACGAATTATCGCTCTTCGAAATTTGATGGCGAGCCGCAAAAACGTACCCGAAATTTGAGCCGTTGTCACGGCAACACCGTTAAATTTTTTAAAAAGCTTTTAACAACTTTTAATGTCCCACTCGTCGAGATGACACAGAATGATTCTGGTGAGGCTACGTCAAAAACCCTAGGACGAGTTCGTTAAAGTGCGATGACATGAAAATGCCTTCGGCGCCAGGTCGCACGATCGGTCCAATATGGCCGACTTCCTGTTGGTTGCCTAGCAACCGCGTAATATATTTTTGGTTTGGAGCGACAAGACCCATCCACCACCCGAATTTCGATTGTCTACGACAAACTTCAATTTTCGGTTATAGCCATAGGCGCAATTTATTTTGATTTTTCAGGTGGCGCTGTCGCGCCACTTATTTGAATTTTTTGATGTGGAGTATTTGTAAATTCCTACTTTGGCGTTCTTGAATTTTGTGCAAAATTTCGTGAGTTTTAAATCGGCGGGAAGTTGCCGAACTGTGTTCGGGGCGGAGGAAAATAATAATAATAATAATAATAATAATAAGAAAAATCCCAAAATAACAATAACAATATAGCGCCAGGAATGGGGCACATATCATTTTAAAGCACTCGCGTCCAAGTAACGCACCCGTGAGGTCAAATGTCAAGTGCAGCGCGTTGCGCGTCATTGACCTCTTGATTTCTCACATACCCAGTGCACGCGTTTTTGGCGTTTGCCGCGTTAACGATTACAATTATGCGCTGTCGCGGCAATGGGCAGTGCCAGTCTGTACTACTGGATGCCATGAGTGTCACTGATGAGTGGCATTGAGTGTTTGATAAGAGCGGCGCTTGGCTCGGTTTTCATGACATCATGCGCCGTGCATGATGTCATGTCTACGTTTTTGGGTGACGATTACAATTATGCGCTGGCGTATCATGGCGATGCCACCGTGCCAGGTCAGCGGGCACCAGTCAGTGACATGGTGATGCCAGTGTGCTTGGAAAGGCGGCGCTTGGCGCTCGATTTCATGACATCATGCACCGTGCATGATGTCATGTCTTCGTTTTTGGGTGAGCGATTACAATTATGCGCTGGCGTATCATGGCGATGCCACCGTGCCAGGTCAGCGGGCACCAGTCAGTGACATGGTGATGCCAGTGTGCTTGGAAAGGGAGCGCTTGGCGCTCTGTTTACGCTCGCCGCTCCGCACTCAGCACAGCAGTGCTTCGCACTGCTGAACAATCACAAGAGGCCCTACGCCGCCTAGGCGCTCGGGCCTAAATATAGCCGCAAGCGGCGATGATCGGCCCTCGCTTGCTCTCGCAGAACTCCCAGGGGGCGCTAACGCGCCTATTCCTCCCCTTTTTTAGGCCAGTTTGGCTATGGTGATTTTTGTTGTGCAGTGTTATTTTGTCTATTATTTATTATTTATTTAATTTTTATGTCAGTCTCAACTTTGACCAGTTGGGGTTCTTTTGAAGATGCGCCCACATTTGAGGTTGTAGCTGTTTTTACAGTTTCATAAATGAAAATGTGGCAGAATTAAATGTCTACATAGGATTACATTATGACGTTTAATCCAAGATGGCGGACTTCCGGTTTGGCAGGCGTGGTCACAATATATTTTTATGTTCCTATTGCCATGATGCATCAGTGTACCAAATTTGGTTTGGCTACAGCAAAGTTTTTGTTGGGAGTCCTATTGACAAGGACAGATGTTTGGGCTGTTGCCATGGCAACACAATAAGAAATGGTGTGGTGGTGACTTTGACCTTTTGATCAAGACCAGGTCACAAGCGTGTGTACCAAATTTTATATGTCTACGACAAAGTAAAATTTTGTTGTCCCATGCAATCTCCTAGGGGCGCTATAGTGCCCATGTGAGATTTTCTTATATTATTCTGTTCAGGGTCGGGTGTCCACCAACGCTAAAGTTTGAATAAAATCGGCCAACATTTGTACAATTATCACTCGTCGAAATTTGATGGCGATCCGCAAAAATGAACCCGAAATTTGAGCGGTTGTCACGGCAACACAGTTTAATTTTTAAAAAAGCTTTTAACAACTTTTAATGTCCCACTCGTCGAGATGACAGAATAATTCTGGTGAGACTACGTCAAAAACCCTAGGACGAGTTCGTTAAAATATGACTACAGGAAAATGTGCCGTTGTCACCAGGTTACACGGTCTATCCAATATGGCCGACTTCCTTTTGGTTGCCTAGTAACCGCGTAATATACTTTTTTGTTCCTATTCCCATGATGCATCTGTGTACCAAATTTGGTTCGGCTACGCCAAAGTTTTTGTCGGGCGTCCTATTGACGAGGACAGATGTTTGGGCTGTTGCCATGGCAACACAATGGCAAATGGCATGGGAGTGTCATTGACTTTTTTGATCGAGACCAGGTCGCGAACATATGTACCAAATTTTATATGTCTACGACAAAGTAAATTTTTGCTGTTCCATGCAATCTCCCTAGGGGGCGCTATCGTGCCCATTTGAGATTTTCTTATATCATTCTGTTCAGGGTCGGGGTGTCCACCAACGATTAAAGTTTGAATGAAATCGGCCGAGGTTTGTCCAAATTATTGCTTGTTGAAGTTTGATGGCGATCCGCAAAAATGAACCCGAAATTTGAGCGGTTGTCACGGCAACACCGTTTAATTTTTTAAAAAGCTTTTAACAACTTTTAATGTCCCATTCGTCGAGATGACACAGAATGATTCTGGTGAGACTACGTCAAAAACTCTAGGACGAGTTCGTTAAAGTACGATGACATGAAAATTCGTCTTCGATGCCAGGTCGCACGGTCTATCCAATATGGCCGACTTCCTGTTGGTTGCCTAGCAACCGCATAATATACTTTTTTGTTGCTATTCCCATGATGCATCTGTGTACCAAATTTGGTTCAGCTACGCCAAAGTTTTTGTCGGGCGTCCTATTGACAAGGACAGATGTTTGGGCTGTTGCCATGGCAACACGATGGCGAATGGCGTGGGGGCGTCATTGACTTTTTTGATCGAGACCAGGTCACGAACGTGTGTACCAAATTTTATATGTCTACGACAAAGTAAATTTTAGCTGTTCCATGCAATCTCCCTAGGGGGCGCTATAGTGCACATTTGAGATTTTCTTATATCATTCTGTTCAGGGTCGGAGTGTCCACCAACGATTAAAGTTTGAATGAAATCGGCCAACATTTATGCAATTATCGCTCTTGAAATTTGATGGCGAGCCATAAAATTCCCGAAATTTGAGCCATTGTCACGGCAACACCATTTAATTTTTTTAAAAGCTTTTAACAACTTTTAATGTCCCACTCGTCGAGATGACACAGAATGATTCTGGTGAGACTACGTCAAAAACCCTAGGACGAGTTCGTTAAAATATCACTACAGGAAAATGCGCCTTTGCCACCAGGTTACACGGTCTATCCAATATGGCCGACTTCCTGTTGGTTGCCTAGCAACCGCGTAATATACTTTTTTGTTCCTATTTACATGATGCATCTGTGTACAGAATTTGGTTCGGCTACGCCAAAGTTTTTGTCGCCTGTCCTATTTGCAAGGACAGATGTTTGCCCTGTTACCATGGCAACACGATGGGAAATGGCGTGGGGGCATCATTGACTTTTTTGATCGAGACCCTGTCATGAACATATGTACCAAATTTTATATGTCTATGACAAAGTAAATTTTTGCTGTTCCATGCAATCTCCCTAGGGGGCGCTATAGTGCCCATTTGAGATTTTCATATATCATTCTGTTCAGGGTCGGGGTGTCCACCAACGCTTAAAGTTTGAGCGAAATCGGCCAAAGTTTATGAGAATTATTGGTTGTTGAAGTTTGATGACGAGCCACAAAAACGAAACCGTAATTTGAGTTGTTGTCACGGCAACACCGTTTAATTTTTTAAAAAGCTTTTAACAACTTTTAATGTCCCACTCGTCGAGATAACACAGAATGATTCTGGTGAGGCTACGTCAAAAACCCTAGGACGAGTTCGTTAAAGTGCGATGACATGAAAATCGCCCAGCCGGTATACGTCATACCTGATCGGTCCAATATGGCTGACTTCCTGTTGGTTGCCTAGCAACGGCGTAATATTTTTTGTTTGGAGCGACAAGACCCATCCACCACCCGAATTTCGTTTGTCTACGACAAAGTTCATTTTTGGGTATAGCCATGGCGCCAATGTATTTTGATTTTGCAGGGGGCGCTGTCGCGCCACTTTTTTGAATTTTGGATGTGGAGTATTTGTAAATTCCTACTTTGGCGTTCTTGAATTTTGTGCAAAATTCGTGAGTTTTAGTCGAGGAAGTTGCGAACTCTGTTAGGGGCGGAGAAAAATAATAATAATAAATAATAAATATAGCGGCGATGATCGACCTCGCTAGCTCTGCGCCAGAACTCCCAGGGGAATATTCGCTAGCGCCTATTCCTCCCCTTTTTTAGGCCAGTTCGGCTATGGTGATTTTTTGCTGGGCAGTGTTATTTTGTCTATTATTTATTATTTATTTAATTTTTATGTCAGTCTCAACTTTGACCAGTTGGGGGTTCTTTTGAACCACATTTGAGGTTGTAGCTGTTTTTACAGTTTCATAAATGAAAATGTGGCAGAATTAAATGTCTACATAGGATTACATTATGACGTTTAATCCAAGATGGCGGACTTCCGGTTTGGCAGGGGGCGTGGTCACAATATATTTTTATGTTCATATTCCCATGATGCATCTGTGTACCAAATTTGGTTTGGCTACAGCCAAGTTTTGTTGGGAGTCCTATTGACGAGGACAAATGTTTGAGCTGTTGCCATGGCAACACTAATAAGAAATGGTGTGGTGGTGACTTTGACCTTTTTGATCAAGACCAGGTCACAAGCGTATGTACCAAATTTTATATGTCTATGACAAATTAAAATTTTGCTGTCCTGTCAATCTCCCTAGGGCGCTATAGTGCCCATGTGAGATTTTCTTATATTATTCTGTTCAGAATTCGGAGTGTCCTGCGATTAAAGTTTGAATAAAATCGGCCAACATTTGTCTGCAATTATCGCTCTTCGAAATTTGATGACGAGCCACAAAAACGAAACCGTAATTTGAGTTGTTGTCACGGCAACACCGTTTAATTTTTTAAAAAGCTTTTCACAACTTTTAATGTCCCACTCGTCGAGATGACACAGAATGATTCTGGTGAGACTACGTCAAAACCTAGGGCGAGTTCATTGAAAAATATGACTACAGGAAAATGTGCCGTTGTCACCAGGTTACCGCGGTCTATCAATATGGCTGACTTCCTTTTGGTTGCCTAGTAACCGCGTAATATACTTTTGTTCCTATTCCCATGATGCATCTGTGTACCAAATTTGGTTTGGCTACAGCAAAGTTTTTGTTGGGCGTCCTATTGGCCGAAGACAGATGTTTGGGCTGTTCACCATGGCAACACAATAAGAAATGTTGTGGTGGTGACATTGACTTTTTGTCAAGATCAGGTCACAAACGTGTGTGCCAAATTTTATATGTCTACGACAAAGTAAATTTTAGCTGTTCCATGCAATCTCCTAGGAGGCGCTATAGTGCCCATTTGAGATTTTCTTATATCATTCTGTTCAGGGATTAAGGTGTCCACCAGCGATTAAAGTTTGTAATCGGCCAAAGTTTGTCGCGAATTATCGCTCTTCGAAATTTGATAGCGGCCTTAAAAAAGCGAACCGAAATTTGAGCCGTTGTCCGCGGCAACATCGTTAAATTTTTTAAAGCTTTTAACAACTTTTAATGTCCCACTCGTCGAGATGACACAGAATGATTCTGGTGAGACTACGTCAAAACCTAGGGCGAGTTCGTTAAAAGTATGACTACAGGAAAATCGCGCCTTTGCCACCAGGTTACGGTCTATCCAATATGGCCGACTTCCTGTTGGTTGCCTGGTAACCAGCGTAATATACTTTTTGTTCCTATTCCCATGATGCATCTGTGTACCAAATTTGGTTCGGCTACACCAAAGTTCTTGTCGGGCGTCCTATTGGCGAGGACAGATGTTTGGGCTGTTGCCATGGCAACACGATGGGAAATGGCATGGAAAGTCATTGAATTTTTGATCGAGACCGAATCGGCGAACATATGTACCAAATTTTATATGTCTCGACAAAGTAAATTTTAGCTGTTCCATGCAATCTCCCTGAGGCGCTATAGTGCCCATTTGAGATTTTCTTATATCATTCTGTTCAGGGTCAGGGTGTCCACCAACGATTAAAGTTTGAGCCCGAATCGGCGAACATTTGTCGGCAATTATCGCTCTTGAGAAATTCGATGGCGACCATAAGCGTGCCGAAATTTGAAGCGGTTGTCACGCGCAGCACCGTTTAATTTTTAAAAAGCTTTTAACAACTTTTAATGTCCCACTCGTCGAGATGACACAGAATGATTCTGGTGAGACTTCGTCAAAAACCTAGGGCGAGTTCGTTAAAGTATGACTACAGGAAAATGCGCCTTTGCCACCCAGGTTACACGGTCTATCCAATATGGCCGACTTCCTGTTGGTTGCCTAGTAACTGCATGTAATATACTTTTTGTTCCTATTCCCATGATGCATCTGTGTACCAAATTTGGTTCGGCTACACCAAAGTTCTTGTCGGGCGTCCTATTGGCGAGGACAGATGTTTGGAGCTGTTGCCATGGCAACTACGATGGGAAATGGCATGGGGCGTCATTGAATTTTTGATCGAGACCAGGTATCGTTTTGAACATATGTACCAAATTTTATATGTCTACGACAAAGTAAATTTTAGCTGTTCATGCAATCTCCTAGGGGCGCTATATAGTGCCCATTTGAGATTTCTTATATCATTCTGTTCAGGGTCGGGGTGTCCACCAGCGATTAAAGTTTAGTGAAATCGTGTTATTTGTACAAATTATCCCTTTTCGAAATTTGATGGCGAGCCACAAAAATGAAACCGTAATTTGAGTTGTTGTCACGGCAACACCGTTTGACCTTTTAAAAAGCTTTTAACAACTTTTAATGTCCCACTCGTCGAGATGACACAGAATGATTCTGGTGAAGTCGTCAAAAACCTAGGGCGAGTTTATTTAAAAATATGACTACAGGAAAATGCGCCTTTGCCACCAAGTTACGGTCTATCCAATATGGCTGACTTCCTGTTGGTTGCCTAGCAACGCGTGATATACTTTTTGTTCCTATTCCCCATGATGCATCTGTGTACCAAATTTGGTTCGACTCGCCAAAGTTTTTGTCAGGCGTCCTATTGACAAGGACAGATGTTTGGGCTGTTGCCATGGCAACACAATAAGAAATAGGCGTGGTGGTGACATTGGCTTTTTTGATCGAGACCATGTCATGAACATATGTACCAAATTTTACATGTCTATGACCAAAGTACATTTTCTTATTCCATGCAATCTCCTAGGGGGCGCTATAGTGCCCATTTAGGATTTTCTTATAAAAATCTGTTCAGAATTGGGGTGTCCACCAGCGATTAAAGTTTGAGTGAAATCGGCCAAAGTTTGTGCAATTATTGCTTGTTGAAGTTTGATGGCGATCCATAAAAATGAACCCGAAATTTGAGCCATTGTCCACGGCAACACCGTTTAATTTTTAAAAGCTTTTAACAACTTTTAATGTCCCACTCGTCGAGATGATACAGAATGATTCTGGTGAGTCTGCGTCAAAAACCCTAGGGCGAGTTCGTTAAAGTATGATGACATGAAAATGCCCCTTCGGCGCCAGGTATCGGTCTATCAATATGGCCGACTTCCTGTTGGTTGCCTAGCAACCGCATAATATACTTTTTTGTTGCTATTCCCATGATGCATCTGTGTACCAAATTTGGTTCGGCTACGCCAAAGTTTTTGTCGGGCGTCCTATTGACGAGGACAGATGTTTGGGCTGTTGCCATGGCAACACGATGGCGAATGGCGTGGGGGCGTCATTGACTTTTTTGATCGAGACCAGGTCACGAACGTGTGTACCAAATTTTATATGTCTCACGACAAAGTAAATTTTAGCTGTTCCATGCAATCTCCCTAGGGGCGCTATAGTGCCCATTTGAGATTTTCTTATATCATTCTGTTCAGGGTCGGGTTGTCCACTAACGCTTAAAATTTGAATGAAATCGGCCAACATTTGTATGCGAATTATCGCTCTTGAAATTTGATGGCGAGCCGCATAAACGTACCGAAATTTGAGCCGTTGTCACGGCAACACCGTTAAATTTTGTTAAAAGCTTTTAACAACTTTTAATGTCCCACTCGTCGAGATGACACAGAATGATTCTGGTGAGACTACGTCAAAAACCCTAGGACGAGTTCGTTAAAGTACGATGACATGAAAATGCGCCTTCGGCGCCAGGTCGCACGATCGGTCCAATATGGCTGACTTCCTGTTGGTTGCCTAGCAACCGCGTAATATATTTTTTGGTTTGGAACGACAAGACCCATCCACCACCCGAATTTCGTTTGTCTACGACAAAGTTCATTTTTCGGGTATAGCCATAGGCGCAATGTATTTTGATTTTGCAGGTGGCGCTGTCGCGCCACTTTTGAATTTTTGGATGTGGAGTATTTGTAAATTCCTACTTTGGCGTTCTTGAATTTTGTGCAAAATTTCGTGAGTTTTCGTCGGCGGGAAGTTGCCGAACTGTGTTCGGGGGGCGGAGGAAAATAATAATAATAATAATAATAATAATAAGAAGAAAAATCCCAAAATAACAATAACAATATAGCGCCAGGAATGGGGGCACATGTCATTTTAAAGCACTCGCGTCCAGTAACGCACCCGTGGGGTCAAATGTCAATCTGGCGCGTTGCGCTCGTCATTGACCTCTTCGATTTCTCACATACCCAGTGCACGTTTTTGGCGTTTGCCCGCGTTAACGATTACAATTATGCGCTGTCGCGCGGCAATGGGCAGTGCCAGTCTGTACTACTGGATGCCATGAGTGTCACTGATGAGTGGCATTGAGTGTTTGATAAGAGGCGGCGCTTACGCTGCGGTTTCCATGACATCATGCGCCGTGCATGATGTCATGTCGTCTACGTTTTTGGGTGAACGATTACAATTATGCCGCTGGCGCGGCCATGGCGATGCCACCGTGCCAGGTCAGCGGGCACCAGTCAGTGACATGGTGATGCCAGTGTGCTTGGAAAGGGGAGAGCGCTTCGCGCTCTGTTTCGTGCTCAGCGCAGCAGTGCTTCGCACTGCTGAACAATCACAATAGGCCCTACGCCGCCTAGGCGCTCGGGCCTAATAATAATAAATATAGCCGCAAGCGGCGATGATCGGCCCTCGCTAGCTCTCGCAGAACTCGCAGGGGGCGCTAACGCGCCCTATTCCTCCCCCCTTCTTTTTTAGGCCAGTTTGGCTATGGTGATTTTTTGTTGGGCAGTGTTGTTTTGTCTATTATTTATTATTTATTTAATTTTTATGTCAGTGTCAACTTTGACCAGTTGGGGGTTCTTTTGAAGATGTGCCCACATTTGAGGTTGTAGCTGTTTTCACACTTTCATAAATGAAAATGTGGCAGAATTAAATGTCTACATAGGATTACATTATGACGTTTAATCCAAGATGGCGGACTTCCGGTTTGGCAGGGGGCGTGGTCACAATATATTTTTATGTTCCTATTGCCATGATGCATCAGTGTACCAAATTTGGTTCCGCTACGCCAAAGTTTTTGTCGGGTGTCCTATTGACAAGGACTGTTTGGGCTGTTGCCATGGCAACACAATGGCAAATGGCGTGGGGGCGTCCTTGATTTTTGATCGAGACCAGGTCACGATCGTGTGTACCAAATTTTATATGTCTACGACAAAGTAAATTTTTGCTGTCCCATGCAATCTCCCTAGGGGGCGCTATAGTGCCCATGTGAGATTTTCTTATATCATTCTGTTCAGGGTTGGGGTGTCCACCAACGATTAAAGTTTGAATGAAATAGGCCAACATTTGTGCAATTATCGCTCTTTGAAATTTGATGACGAGCATAAAAGCGAACCCGAAATTTGAGCGGTTGTCACGGCAACACCGTTTAATTTTTAAAAGCTTTTAACAACTTTTAATGTCCCTCTCGTCGAGATGACACAGAATGATTCTGGTGAGGCTACGTCAAAAACCCTAGGACGAGTTTGTAAAAGTACAACGACAGGAAAATGAGCCTTTGCCACCAGGTTCCACGGTCTATCAATATGGCTGACTTCCTGTTGGTTGCCTAGCAACTGCGTAATATACTTTTATGTTCCTATTCCCATTATGCATCTGTGTACCAAATTTGGTTCGGCATCATGTTCCCATCATGGCAACATGATGGGAGATGGCATTGACTTTTTTCATCATGACCCTGTCACAAATGTGTGTATCAAACTTTGTATGTCTACGGCAAAGTAATATTTTGCTGTGTCATAAACCTCCTAGGGGCGCTATGGTGCCCATTTAACATTCATGTTGAGGGTTTCTTAAATCTGATTTTGACCTGCTTCTTAGCCCGGGTTAGTTCTAGTTTAGACCAGTTCCTGAGTGTGATGTTGTGGGGCAATCAGAAAGCACTGTGAGAGGAAGCAGCCAATCAGCACGCTCCACAGTCTAGTGGAGGGAATTCTGTATGTTCTGTTGCCGTGCAGACTTTGGCAGTATTGATATTTACCTTTGGCCCATATGCTTCAAGTTTTGGGATAGTCCTGTTTTAGATGTGGACTATTTCTGCTCTAGACCAGCTGTAGTCCTGGTTTAGACTTGCTTTAGTCCTAGGTTAGTCCTGACCTAGACCTGGTTTATTTAGTACTTGTTTAGACCTGAAAATCCTAGTCCTGGTTTTTTAGTTACACTGTACAGAGTCAAATGCAGCTTAAAAACAGCTTGGCTCTGGCCCCTCCCCTCCACACGTGTGATTGGCTGCTGTGGCCTGGTGACAGCCAATCAGCTGCAGTGGTGTGATGTGTGACATCAGCGGTATATAAGCCTCTGCAGAGCAGCGCCTCTTTGAAAGTTTCCGGTTTTCTACCAGGACTTTCACCTCTCTGCGCCTTGCGTGAAAATCCTCTTTTGGACCAAGCCAAGAAGCATTTTCTGATCCCCTGTGGATTATTTCAACTTCCTCTCACTTGGATTTAACTTGGACTCGACCTAAAGAGATCTAAAGGTAGGTCAATTTTATTTTCTCTCTGCAACAGGATTAAAGTAGACAAAATGATGAATATTATTAAAGATTGTTCATGTTGAAAAAAATTGTAATTTGTTTAACTGCATATTTAGATTTATTTTACTTTAGATGTGATATTCATTTAGAGCTAGTTTAGTCCAGACTGTGAGCAGAGGCAGCTGTGGGGTCAGTTCAGGACAGAGTGTGAGCAGAAGCAGCCAATCAGCACACTCCACACGGTCCAGGAGCGGGAAATTTGAATTTTGTTACCGTGCAGTATCCGTGTCAGAAATAGAGTGATCAACCTATTCTGTTTAGTTTGGGATAGTCCTGAGTTAGACCTGGTCCACTCCTGGTTTAGTCCTGGTCTAGTTTTGGGTCTGGTCCGAGTTTAGTCCTGATTTAGTCCTATTTTGGCTTAGACCAGGTCTTGACAGTGTGGCTGTGGGGTCAGTTCAGGACAGAGTGTGAGCAGAAGCAGCCAATCAGCACACTCCGCACAGTCCAGGAGGCGGGAAATTTGAATTTTCTGTTACCGTGCAGTATCCGTGTCAGGAGCAGAGTGACACTGTTCTGTTTAGTTTGGCATAGTCCTGAGTTAGACCTGGTCCACTCCTGGTTTAGTCCTGGTCTAGTTTTGGGTCTGGTCCTAGTTTAGTCCTGATTTAGTCCTATTTTGGCTTAGACCTGGTCCACTCCTGGTTTAGTCCTGGTCTAGTCCTAGTTTAGTGTTGGCTCAGACCTCGTTAAATCCTGGTGTAGAACTACTTTAATCCTGTTTTGGACCTGGTTTTGTTTTAGACCTGGTCTAGTCCTGGTTTAGTCCTATTTTGACTCTTTAGTCCTGATGTAGAGCTAGTGTAATCCTGATTTCTGCGTAGGCCTGGTTTAGTCCTCGTTTAGTCCTGATTTAGTCCTATTTTGGCTTAGACCTGGTCCACTCCTGGTTTTAGTCCTGGTCTAGTCCTAGTTTAGTGTTGGCTCAGACCTCGTTAAATCCTGGTGTAGAACTACTTTAATCCTGTTTTGGACCTGGTTTTGTTTTAGACCTGGTCTAGTCCTGGTTTAGTCCTATTTTGACTCTTTAGTCCTGATGTAGAGCTAGTGTAATTCTGATTTCTGCGTAGGCCTGGTTTAGTCCTGTTTTGGACCTGGTTTTGTTTTAGACCTGGTCTAGTCCTGGTTTAGTCCTATTTTGACTCTTTTTAGTCCTTATGTAGAGCTAGTGTAATCCTGATTTCTGCGTAGGCCTGGTTTAGTCCTTGTTTAGTCCTAGTGTAGAGCTAGTGTAATCCTGATTTCTGCGTAGGCCTGGTTTAGTCCTTGTTTAGTCCTGGTTTAGACCTATTTTGGCTTAGACCTAGTTTAGTCCTGATGTAGAGCTAGTGTAATCCTGATTTCTGCGTAGGCCTGGTTTAGTCCTCGTTTAGTCCTGGTTTAGACCTATTTTGGCTTAGACCTGGTCCACTCCTGGTTTAGTCCTGGTCTAGTCCTAGTTTAGTGTTGGCTCAGACCTCGTTAAGTCCTGGTGTAGAGCTACTTTAATCCTGTTTTGGACC
This sequence comes from Odontamblyopus lacepedii, assembly GCA_034769755.1. NCBI lineage: Eukaryota > Metazoa > Chordata > Actinopteri > Gobiiformes > Gobiidae > Odontamblyopus > Odontamblyopus lacepedii. The sequence goes on along the minus strand of CM068348.1, from coordinate 17,825,752 downwards.
TGGTTTTGTTTTAGACCTGGTCTAGTCCTGGTTTAGTCCTATTTTGACTCTTTAGTCCTGATGTAGAGCTAGTGTAATCCTGATTTCTGCGTAGGCCTGGTTTAGTCCTAGTGTAGAGCTAGTGTAATCCTGATTTCTGCGTAGGCCTGGTTTAGTCCTTGTTTAGTCCTGGTTTAGACCTATTTTGGCTTAGACCTAGTTTAGTCCTGATGTAGAGCTAGTGTAATCCTGATTTCTGCGTAGGCCTGGTTTAGTCCTTGTTTAGTCCTGGTTTAGACCTATTTTGGCTTAGACCTAGTTTAGTCCTGATGTACAGCTAGTGTAATCCTGATTTCTGCGTAGGCCTGGTTTAGTCCTTGTTTAGTCCTAGTGTAGAGCTAGTGTAATCCTGATTTTGCATTGGACCTGTTTCAGTCCTGGTTTAGTCCTTCCTATTTTAGTCCTGCTTGAGACCTGATTATGGTTTAGACCTGATTTAAAATGGGATTTGTTCTGTTTTGGACTGGTTTAAGAGCTGGTTTAGAACTAAGTGAGTTGTAGTCCTTGTTTAGACCTGTTTAATCCTCGTTATCTCTAGTTTAGTACTTATTTGGTCTTGGTTTGAATCTGGATTAATTGTACTTTAGAAGTGATATAGTCGTGCTGTAGCAATGGTTTAACACCCGCTTTAAACCAGCTGTACACTGGCTTTACAATGTATCTGACTCCTACATTTCTACATTACAATTTAAATTGTTCATTTGAACTTTTTTCAGATGCCTCGTGGAAAGTCGTTCCGTCGTTCCCAGGCGGCTAAGAGGAGGATGGCGGAGCGGCAGGAGACTGTCGTTTCGGGCATTCTCCTCGTAGCGCTGAGACCGAGATTCGAAAAGTATGTACAAGAAATCTTTCCCTTTCCGATTTGGCAGTTTCTGCTCTCTATAAATAAGTGACAATATTTTCCTAATTGTCTAGGCTATGGGACTGGCTACCGCTACCCAGTGCGTAAATGGCCAAGGTCACCTGTCACTGGAAGGTTCCACAAGCTTTACATCCCTCCTGAGGACCCTGACAAGAAGGTAAGTCCTTTTAACTGTCAATGTAGTTTACAAAAGCTTAACTTTTAAATGTTATTTTTTCAGTTTGTTCTGGTTGTTGGGGCTTCTCATCTGCGCCACTTCGTAGATGACCTTGTTCATCTACCTGAAGGAAAGTTCACCTTTGGTTTCAGCTCCACCCGGGAGCTGCAGCCATGAGCTTGAGAGAGAGATTGCGAAGATAAAGGTCCCTCGTACTCCCTCTCTTGTTATAGTCACTGCTCCCTCTAACAACTTGACGGCCAGCAAGACGATTGCTGAGGCTGCAAAAGACTTCGGTCTGTACCTTGCCACAGTTTGCAGCCGCTGGCCAAAGGTACCATATTTCCAAAATTGTTGGGGGTGTTGGGGTAAACACAATTCAGTCAAATAAGTCGTGTATATCTACAAATCTTGGCCTAGTAATTAAGTTAAGGTGGACACATTCTCCCCTTTCTGCTGTAGTATTTGGTTACTTAGTTGTTAGACAGCGTACAAACTTAGAACTGGTTTCATAAAGCTGTAACTCTGGTTTTAAACCTTGCTAGATGCTACTGTAGTACTAGTTTAGACAGGTCAAGTCCTTGCTTGAAACAGATTTGAGTGCTAACACATTTCTACACTCATTTTAACACTAAATTGTTGTTTTGAGGTCTGTGTCCTGGACTTTCCACCTCGTCTGAGCAGCTGAGGTGGATTTGCAAAATCATCTGCGCCAAGAGTTCCATCGTGTTGCGGCGCTCATGAGTATGTGTGTCTCTCTGTGTGTGCCCCCGGTCTCTCTCTCTCTCTCTCTCTCTCTCTCTATGGCTCTCTCCCTCCCCCTCTCTGTCTGTCTCTCTCCCTCTCTCTCTCCTTCTCTCTGTCAATCTCTCTCTCTCCCTCTGTCTCTCCCTCTCTCTCTCTCTCTCTCTGTCGATCTATCTCCCTTTATGTCTCTCTCTATTTATTTATTTATTTATTTATTTTATTTTACTGAAGCTGTCAAGTACTACTCTGCTGTCGAGTATTTTCCGATGGACCGCCTGAACCTGTGGTGCTGGGATGGGGTAAGTATTGTTCTGAAATCCAAGTCTTTAATATCTATTGGCAAATAATTTTTTTTTTCTTTTCTATCATTTGCAGGTCCATCTGAGTGATACTGATGGTGGGATGGACATTCTTGCTCAGTTGCTTTGGACTGTATCGTTCCAACAGTTGGAGATGGCCATGCCCAGTCCATCTCCCCAAGCTCCTGTGTCTCCACCAACCAGGAAGGTCAAGCCAAGGGTGGTCGTGACCGGCCCTGCCCCCCGGCCACGGCCACCACCTTCGGATGGATGGACAGAGGTCAAGCGCGGAAAGAAGGTGGGGCTTGTCTAGTCATAACCTCAGGTTCACTCATGAATTGTTTTGAAGAGTCTTTTATTATTGCTCTTGCCGAAGAACCAGCCGGGAAGCCCCGCGCAATCTCCAGAGATTCCCCAGAGACGGCTGGTTCATCATGAGGTTTGTTTTGAGTGTGTGGCATTTTGGCAGTACTTTGTTGAATCTTATGATGTATTTAGATCTAATCTAATTTTAACAGGTGGAGTCAGTGTTTTCCATCCCACTATCCCCAGTCCTTTTCAGCACAGCCATTTTGAAAGCGATGAACAAGGTTGTTCCATCCGACCTTGATGCTGTGCCACGCACTGTCTGCTTTCCTGCAGGAAAGAAGGTAAGTTTATTGAGTAAAAATGTTTAATGTACAATAAAGTGAAATGTATTTTGGTCTGTATTTTATTTATATTTCTACATTTTAAGGCGTCTCGTCTTAAACGCCGGAGAGGGGAAGCCCCACTGCCACGGCAGCCCCCTTCTGAATGTCAGCTGGTCGGACGGGAAAAGAAGGTGAGACTCATGGTATAGAGTTGTAATGTGAGTGTCGTCAGTAATTGTTAAGACTGTTGTCATTAACATTGTTTACTGCTCCTATTTAAGGACCAGCCTGGAAGCCCTGCGCACTCCCCAGGGGTTCCCAAGAGGCGGCTGGTTAAGCAGGAGCAGGTTTGTTTTGAGTGTGTGGCATTTTAAATACACTACCTAATCTCATAAATTTGAAAATCTCATTTTAATAGGTGGAGTCAATGCTCTCCAACCCGCCGTCCCCGATCCGCTATGACAGAGCCGCGCTGAATGATCTTGGCTCTGTGGAGTGCACTGCTAGCCTTCCCACTGGAAAGGTGGGATTACAAAGCAATTAAAATTTGGTATATGCAAAGTGAAATACTGTGTTACGTATCTATAAATGTATCATTTTTCAGGCTCGGACACGTGTCAAGCGTCCAGCTGCAGCCTCCCAGAGAAGCCAGCCCAAGCCACAGGTATGAAAAATTGTGAATAAAGTGAAACGTTTGTCACTATTATTTCATCTTTGAGTGGAATGTGACAAGACAGGAACTGTAAATACACTTATAGGTGCAGGCCGCTAAAGTTGTGACTGTGAAGCCTGCAGTGGCTGGCCAGGTATGTGCCTTTTATGTAATGCATATGCAATTATTCAACAAATATTTAATAAGAATTTGCCGTGTGATCATAGTTTTACTTTCAGGTTATAGATAAACAGTAGATGTGATACACTTTTGTCAACTTTGTTTCCTCACAAACTATTACGATGCATAATAATAGAGATTCAGACCAAAATTACATGAATGACAACATGAATTTGCTTGTTTTGTTCTTCAGATGGGGGCTGAGGTGGTGGTGACTCTTGAAACGTCACCTACCAGTGCCGCATAAACATGTCGGGTGAAGATCAGGTTGGTATTAAGTTCTAAATGTATTGCCACAATAAAACATTTTTTGTATTCCATGTGTTTAACTAATTTACTGATGTAGGTGGAGCCAGGCGTGGTGGGGGTGGTGACACCTGGAGCACCCACCAGCGCTGGTCATGTGTTGCTGAAAGACCGGTTGGTATTTACAATAATTAGTAGCAGTTGATTAGTTACAGCTATGTATTAAATGTTAAAGTTAAAGATAATGTTAAAGATATTCAGTGACAATAGTTTCACAGCAAATTATTCAACATAGAAAAAAGTTATATTCTATTTATCATATTTATCCATTACTGAAGCCTCAGGTTTTTATCCATGCTCATTTTAGATATAAGATATTCAATGTATTTTTTTTTTTCATAGACTGAGAAGAGTCATCATGGTCCATCCGATATGACGAAGAAGACCAAGAGGGCCGAGAGGACTGAGATGACCGAGAGGACCAAGAAGACCAAGAGGACCAACAGCAGTGACTCGTGCATCTGTTGCTCTGGAGATGAAGAAAAGCCCCATTGTGATGTTTCTTTTGGTGTTGACTTTAATGAAATGAAAGGTTATTTTGCTGATGTAGGGTCTGGTAAGTCTGTGCCTGAGAACATCAGTGGATCATTTCACCAGGGGAATGATCGCTTTAAGTATCGGTTTTCAGTGCGCCCGATGGCATTAGTGGGTCTAGCAAAGCATGTTGCGTCTCCAGTGTCGTTGTGGCAGAAGCAGGACCTGGATAGAGTTCTTGTTTTGGGTGATAAATTGTATGTACATTGCAGAGAGAGCAAAAAGATTAGCTCAGGGTCTAATATGATGCTCGTCTCAAATCTTCCACAGGAATGGGATATTGAGGGTCAGACATTTCACTTTCAGTACGGGGACTGTGTTTCTGGTATTGTTGGTGTTGATAGTGGTGAGTTCGTTGAAGAAGAGGTTCTTGTTAGTTTGGGAAATGGTTTAGAGAGAATGTTGTCACATTATGACACTTGTCTCTTCACCTTATGTAAGACCACGTGTGCCATCATTAATGATAATGGTTTATTTGCTGTCGTTGATTCTCATTCTCGTAGCAAAACTGGCATTGTACACCCAGATGGCAGTAGTGTGGTGTGTTATTTCAGGTCTATTTCTGAATTGCATTCTCACTTTTGTCATTTGGCTGATGTATTTACCAGTAAAGATAAATCATTTGAAATCAATGGGGTTGTTGTAACCAAGCCAGGTACAAATTTGTCAAATAGAAAGCGGACAAGGTCAACAGACGCCAGTGAACCTAGGGCTAAAGCACGGTCTGCAAGGCGTAAGTGCAGCCACACATCCAAAAAACACAGAAATGACAAATCAGATAGTGAAGAGGTAATTGATGTCCAATTTATTAGCCATGAGCAAACTTCATTGGATTTCAACCCTATTGACAAGGACATTTGCCAGTCTCTGTGTAAAAAAATGAATGTGGCTTTTGAACAATTAAATACCCCCCAATTAACAACAAAAATCTCATTAGGTGTCCCATGTAAAAATGAATCTATTGTTGCTGATGGCAATTGTTTTTTTCGGGCAATTTCACTTGCAGTGAGTGGAACACAGAAAAATCATCGGAAAATTCGGCTCGCAGTAGTAAAAGAACTTGAACAGAACGCTGTCAAGTACAAGAGTCTCTTGCGTCATGGGTTTGTCTCTGTTGCTGAGTATATTGAAAAAACCAAAATGAAATATGTCAATAATTGGGCTACTGAGGTCGAAATTCAGGTAACAGCTGACTATTTGGGTGTAAGTATATTTACATTTTTAAATGGAAATTGGCTGCAGTACAAGAGTAATAGCAACCCGCTGTCAAGCCAATGTATATATTTAGAGAACCGCAATAACAATCATTATGAAGTTGTTAAATGTGTTAAAGATTCAAATGGGAAAAGTTGTTGTGGTTTTTGTCAAATTGATATTAATAAAAGTGGATACAGTTTAAGATTTCAGGGGCTCTCTCTCGTAAATGCTGAACATGCTAAAATGGCTAATTCCACCTCAAAAGAAATCGAATCAAAATTGCTAAAACGCAGAGAGAAAGAGAGAAAGATTCAGAAAACGATATGCACAGAATGCCATTTATAGACAGTATGTAAGAAATTTAAAGGGAAACAAGTACTGGCAACAATTGAATTTTAGAAACAAGTTAAAAAACAGAAGTAAAGAAATGTATAAAGCAAACAAACAGCACAGAGACAAACTCAAGGCCATGAGCATTCTAAAGTATACTACCCATAAGTCCCACCAAGAAAGGGTTAAAGCTTATAGTAAAGAAAAATATACTATCGATAAGTCCCACCGAGAAAGCGTTAAAGCTTTTAGTAAAGAAAAATATATTTCTGATAAGTCCCACCGAGAAAGCGTTAAAGCTTTTAGTAAAGAAAAATATAGTATTGATAAGTCCCACCGAGAAAGTGTTAAAGCTTTCAGTAAAGAAAAATATAGTATTGATAAGTCCCACCGAGAAAGCGTTAAAGCTTTCAGTAAAGAAAAATATAGTATTGATAAGTCCCACCGAGAAAGCGTTAAAGCTTTCAGTAAAGAAAAATATAGTACAGATAAATTGCATAGGCATAAAGTAAAAGCCTTAAGTAAGGAAAAGTACCGTAAAGATAATTCACATCGGGAGCGATTAAAAGCTTTCAGTAAAGAAAAATATGAAGACCCAGTATTTAGAAAGGAAAAAATCATTAGTAGTAAAACCCGGTATCATAATAGCAAAAATAAAAAGCGTATCCAAGAAACAAAAATTAACAAGAAACTCCACAAACTCAAATTAAAGGACTTAGAATATGTCATGGAGAGTTTCTTGTCTAAAGTTGAAAAGGGCCCAGAATTTATTTGTTCTGTGTGCCATAGAATGTTTTTTGAAAATTCAGTTATACATTGTAACATGGATAACTATAGTAAGAAAAGAAAATTCGCTAATAGTAGCTAAAAAGTGTATAACTGACACATATTTGCATAAATGTAGTAGTGACTGTGTCAGCCCTTGCCCGATGAAAACAACTGCCAAAGGTAAACTCTGGATCTGTTATACCTGCCACCGAAAGCTAAAAAGAGGTGAGACTCCAGCTGAAAGTGCAGTTAATAATTTAGAACTTGACCCCATTCCAGAAGAATTGGCATGCTTAAATAGTGTAGAAGAACTTTTAGTATCCCCCAATATAGCAATGATGAAGATCGTAGCTTTACCCAAAGGTGGACAAAAATCATGTCAGGGGCCTATGGTGTGCTGTCCTTCAAATTTAAGTCACACTGTAAAACTTTTACCGCGCTCTGACTTGGGTGGTGTATTGTTGCCAGTCAAGCTAAAACGTAAATTGACATATAAAGGTCATTATGAATTTCAATTTGTTGATACAATACGTATAAAACATGCCATTAAGTGTTTAAAAAGGATAAATACATTTTTTAAGGACATTCAATTCGATGAAACTTGGGTAAATGAATTTTCAAACGAAGAGTTAGATGAACTCTTTCAAGATGATATGGACGAATTTTGTGAAGAGAAAGACGTAGACTCATTCCTTGATGAGAAAATGCCAACTTCAGAGCAAGAAAATGAAAAACTGAAGATGAAGATCTTAATGATGAACTCTTGCTTGACCAACAGCGATACTGTGTTTTTCAGGACACTTGTTCTTTGCCCCTTGATTTAGGCCAAGAGATACTGGATCAGTACTTGGATGGCATTTTAAATCTGGCGCCAACAGAGGGCAACAATCCGGTGAGATTGCTCTCAGATCGTGAGAATGAAGCCAAGTGCTTTCCATCGCTATTTCCCCTCTCGGACGCTTTCGTTTCACGATAAAAGACCCGTACGGATAACTTTGATCGTTATTTAAATAATAGAATAATGCATGCCCGATGGAGCGATTTTCAAGTAGTTTACTTTATCTCTTTTACGCGTACTACATATCGGTTCTCAAACAGGTAGTTTCAAGCGTATCCATTGCACTTCGAAAGGGGACACAGTTAAATTGGCTCAGTGCAATGATTCAAATATTAAAGAAACTCTGAAAACGATGCTGGAGCATGATGGTGGATACCGTTTTCTTAAACCTATAAGAGGAAGTCCAGCATATTGGCAGACTGCTTCAAGCGACTTGCTAGCTATGGTGCGCCAGTTAGGGGTCCCAACCTGGTTCTGTTCATTTTCCAGTGCTGATATGCGCTGGAAAAATTTAATTAACACTATCTTAAGACATGAAGGTCGATTACAAACAGTAGAAGACCTAGAGTGGTCTGAGCGCTGTGAACTCTTAAGGCGTAACCCGGTTATCGCGGCCAGGATGTTTG